>JARFIW010001344.1:875000-1082500 GCA_036346225.1 Platerodrilus igneus
TAATTATTAACACCCCCGAAAAATAGCAAAGAAATTCATACTTCTTTCACGCTATACGCCAAAACTGCCTACTTTTGTTTATTCATTTGTCGTTGCAAATTTGAATAATTGGTACAGTACTCGCGATTATAACTAGACTTTATTACCTTGCATCTTCTTTTCTAAGTGCACTAAATTACTTTCATTGTAGCACGTAAAGAACAAACTGTTTTAAAGTATTAAATAATCACCAAAATATACGAGCAAACTGTTTAAATTATTCTATCAAAATCGGAAACTAAAAAGCACTGTTTAAGGCATTGAATCAAATCGAAAATCTAAGAGCACTTTTTAAAGCATCGAATAGTCAAAATTTAAGAGAGAGAAACTCATATTAACCTGGGTATATAGCGATTAGCCTGTCTGTCGGTTTTGTCTACCACTTCTACGATTTGAATATTATTGGGTTTTTACAAGCTTTTATGGGTGTTATATGTTCCTAACGGTTCAATTAACTCTAATTAAAAATAATACCCTTTAATTTTTTAGTGACTCCTAATCAAATATTAATTATTATCTGTACATTTTGTTTAATACCGGTTACTTAAACTTGAATCAATTAATATAAATTTTGCACGTAATTTCCATTTGTTTCTTTACTCGGAATAATTATATTACACGTTGAGCATTTTAATACTGCTTCCTTTTTTTTTATAGCAAGCGTCTTGTAAATAATTTAACTACCTTATTTTTAATGAAACGAATGAATTTTTATGCTTCACGGTTTTAATAACGCGTACTTTTTCCCAAAGCTTCTACAAGGTGGTTAAAATTATTTGATGTGATTATTTACTTTTCTACCCTGGTCTAAATATGAGTATTTTCCCCCTATTTGAATACAAATAATCCCACTTATTTGAATTCAAATATAAAGCATTTAGACTGCCAAAAAAAAATTTACAAAAAAATTGCCTATCTCTCTCTACCCTTATCTATTTATCTTACCTAACTTATATCCAATCCAAAAAAAATATTTACACCTATCCTATATCTCTATCCTATTCCTAACTCTCACCTAATTCTATAAACCGAAATTATCCCTAACTTCATCCTACTTATCCATCTAATCCTATATACATCATATATATCTATCCTATTCTTATTCTATTTTAACTCCCACTAATCTTATAAAAATATCTACCCTTAACCTATCTTATTTTCTTCCTACATTTAATTTTCCTTCTCATCCTATATACCTATTTCTAACTATCTCCCCTATTTATCCTATACCTAGCTTTATTTTCTATAAACACCTACTTCTACTCTTCTATATACACCTATTCTACCCCTATCCTATTTAAATCTAACTCTCTTCTTGACCCTCCACGTCTTTCTTCTCACCAACCTAATACTCTTCATCCCTATTTCTCCCCCTTCTATATCTATACGTATCATCGCTGTTATCTCACATACAATAAACTTTTCATCCCTATTATCCTGACTCTTAAATACTACTTCTTCTTCAGTCCCTACACTTGTCTGTTTCTTATTTATTATTATTTTCTTTTCTGCCGACAAACCAAACGATACTACCTTAAAATTATCGATTTTTCTCTCTACGGAAAATCCTGTGTACCTTCTAGAATTCTTGTGTAATGGAATCAGCCAGAATAAACTCCTTAAATCTACTTTATTAAAAACAAACTTGCCATTTAACCTCGTCAAAAATGTGTCCATGGATGGTGGACAATGGAATTGCGGTTTGGTCCGTTGATTAATTTTCCGTGCATCTTTAATTAATTCTGCCTTCACCTGCTCCCGATATGCTGTTTTTACCACCACTAATTCTGCATGTTTTTGTACTAAAGCTTGAACCTCTACTATCCTATCCTCTGGACATCTAATTGTGTTGATCTGTTTAACTTCATCATCCTCTACCTCTACTTTAATACTAAACCCCGTGTCATCCTCCGTGACTTCATAACTGCCCTTCCATGGCACTACCCTATCCTTAATCCTTATTACCTTCCGTTCCATATCTATCAAAACCCCTAACTTCATCATACAGTCAACACCTAAAATGCTCTGAAACTTTAGTCCAGGTACAATTACAAACTCCTGTTCACAGCTTAAACCTCCTATATCTATCCTAAGCACCACAACACTATTTACTACAGCAAACTTCTTTTTATTTGAAGCTACTAAATGGCTACGCTTTATAGGCATAATTCTATCACAAACCTTATCCCTAATTTTGCTGACGAATTCCTCCGATATTAAACTCGCCTCTGCCCCTGTATCAAGTAATACTTCTACATTATTCTCAAAAATTCCTATATTAATAATTGGAAAACATAATTTTTCATCAGTTTCTGGCTCTACTTCCTCCTCAATTTTGAAAAATTCACGTGGATGTTCATATACATTTACACTGAAATCTAGTGGTCTGTCGCGTTCTAAAAATCCTGTCCAGGTCTGTTTTCCCTACTTGGTCCTGGTCTAGCCGTCACCTCAGCGTATGTCCTAGGCGTTTCCATTTGTTCCGTGTCTGTATTAGCAGTCCCCTCATGTCCGGTGAACTATTCCTTCTGGTAGGTTCCGGTCTCGGTGCAGGTCCCTTCCTAAACTATTACTTCTAAAGTATGGTCGTCGCTGTTCCCAATTCTGTCGCTGGTATCCGTAACTATTCCCCTTCTAGCATAGTTGTCCCGTCTATTGTCAAACCTAACTGTGTTGATCTGTCTTTCCCTATTATCCGAGGTCGTCCACTACTTACGTCGTCGTACCTCTGCAGGTATTCTAAAACATTTCTCTGTCCACTATGTTCTGTAGTGCTACGTGTTGTCTTACTTCTACCTCGAAGTATCGTGATAAATACTTAATAATTTGTCGGTCCGTCATTGGTGGGTTCAGTTGCTTTGCTATGCTATACTTGCGTATAGCATATTGCTCCCTACTTCCTGAAAATTCTCCCTTAAATTTCATTGTGATTAAGTCGTCTCGTACCTGGTCTTGTCTGTGGTCACTCCAGTAGTGCTTTAAAAATCTGCCTTCAAAGTCCGTGTAGGTGTCAATTTCCGGTCCTACTAAATTATACCATGCTTCCGCGTTGTCTTTCAATAAAGCCTTTATCGTATTCAGTTTAGTCTGTTCGTCAAATAAATTTCCCACTAGATTTCTTACACTATTAATAAAAATTTGTGGATTTACCCTGTTATCGCCATAAAACTTCATGTGTTGGTCCAATGATACGCCACCTGTATAAAATCTGGGACCATCCCCCGTTAAATTTGACATGTTGTATTTAATACTACTAACTTCGCGTTCTACCCTGCCTAACTGATCCCAACATGAGTCCGTTACTTCAGTCATTTTTACATTTATTTCTTCTTCACAAAAAATGCGTACTTCGGACCTTAAATGTCCCATTTCCTGTCGAAGACCTGTAATATCACGCTCATTTTTTTCAACCCTATTTTCTACTTCCCCCAGTTTCACGGTAAGACTATCTTTAAATTCTGTAAATTCTTTAGTATTTTGTTCAATTTTCCCACTTATCTGCTCTAATTTTCTATTGGATTCATCGTTCATCCTCTCTAGCATTCTCATTATCATCTCGTTTCCTTGATCCCCTGATTCCGTCCTCGACTGATCTCTACTGCCTCCAGCTTCTTCCATTTTCGAATTTTTCCCACACAATGCACTATCGTCACTTCCAATTTACACTCCTTGACTCCTTAACCACTCTTTTCTCTGCATACGTTCTACTCACTCACACACACTCTAAACTACTCTTAAATTTATACACAAACAGAAACTCTCTTTCTCAGATCGCCAGTTTCCTAGAATAAAATCACAAAAATTTTATTTGGAACTCGAGCCTCACTTTTGGGTCGCCAAGAATGCTGTGTTTCCCTGTATTCTAATCGAGCCTCACGAATTGGCGTCAAGAATGCTGTGAAACTTACAAAGAGCCTATTAAATTACTTAGATATTGCTTAGACATTACTTAGAGATGTTTTTAGTACTAACTGCAAATTTTTACTAGCTTGTACTTCACGCACTTCTACAATTTATTTACTTGAATTATTTTCCTTATTTAATTTTGTTACTTTTGATCTCACTTAGTTTCAGATTCACGTAATAAATTCGTCTAGACTGGTATAGACGTGCGACGTTAATGAAATAAATGCATCTTATCAGTTTATGTTTCTTATATAGAACAAGTTTGTTTCCTCCTATCTCTTAACCTTTTGGATTTATTCAGAATTTGTTACGCTATATATTTAACTTTGTACAAAGACATAATTTTGTATTGGAATTTGTTAACAAGTGTGGTAATTTTATGTTTGAAACATCATTACTTTTGTACATGAATTTATTAAATTTTGTATTTAATTCTGCACGTATAACAAAACCTATGGTTCCATATTTTGTTTACCCATGTCGGGCTTTACAAAAATGTCGCGATTTCTACATTTCTATTGTCACGTACGCATTTTGCTCTATTATCTATATCTTAATGCGTTATGAAGTTTGCTCGTTTTTTAAAAGTTTGTTTTATGCGTTTTATTGCCTTCTATTCCTTACGCCATGCGTTGAGTTTTAAAGAGATTTGTTTCACGTTTAAATATGCATAATTTGTATTTATTAGGAGTTTGTGAATGTGCTAAATGTTTCTAAAATGAATTGGGTTGCGCCCAGAATTATTTATTTTACAAATTGTAGGTCAGCTACTACAGAATTTTGCTTCCCTTAATTTTATACAGGGTGATTTGTATTTGCTTTGGCACTTGTGAATGCTTTAAATATTTAGAAATGTATTGAATGATTCCAAAATCATTTATTTTGATTAATGTTTTTAAGTTATTGCAGAATGAGCTTATTTTTATTGCTTGGGTTTAGTTGTTAATTTTTTACAAGGTGATTGGAATATACTTTTTGCATAATGAACGAATTATGTACTTTTATGTATATATATATATATATATATATATATATATATATTATATATGTATATATGTATATATGTATATATGTATATATGTATATATTATATATGTATATATGTATATATTATATATGTATATATGTATATATTATATATATATATATATATATGTATATATGTATATATATATATATATATATATGTATATATGTATATATTATATATGTATATATTATATATATATATATGTATATATATATGTATATATGTATATATGTATATATATATATATGTATATATGTATATATGTATATATGTATATATGTATATATGTATATATGTATATATGTATATATGTATATATGTATATATGTATATATGTATATATGTATATATGTATATATGTATATATTATATATGTATATATGTATATATGTATATATGTATATATATATATATGTATATATGTATATGTATATATGTATATATGTATATGTATATATGTATATATGTATATATATATATGTATATATGTATATATGTATATATGTATATATGTATATATGTATATATGTATATATGTATATATGTATATATATATATATGTATATATGTATATATGTATATATGTATATATGTATATATGTATATATGTATATATGTATATATGTATATATGTATATATGTATATATGTATATATGTATATATGTATATATGTATATATGTATATATGTATATATGTATATATATATATACATATATATTGCTGTGTTTCCCTGTATTCTAATCGAGCCTCACGAATTGGCGTCAAGAATGCTGTGAAACCTACAAAGAGCCTATTAAATTAACTGGTCCGTTGACTTTCTTCTGTTAGTCGCCTCTTTACTCTTTTCCGTCTCGGCTGCTCACCTAGTTAAACCTTCATCCTCATTCATAAAAAAAACAAACACATTCCTACCACAAACATCAACGTTAACTCTATTTACATCAATATTCACAATACATTAAAATTGCAAAATTAAAATTCAGCATAAATTTCAGTATCAGAAAATTTCAAGATTAAATTTGTTATCATTTTAATGCGCATCCAGAATTAAAGTCCTTGTAGGATGCCTACTAATTAATATAACAATATATGCAGACCTGAGTCTGAGTACAACGGGAGCATCTCCCACCCCTTTACGTTAATTAACCAGGTTCGTCTAATTGAGCTCAAAGACATACCCAAATTTTCATCAAGAAAATAAATACTTAATACTCCTTTCTACTTAAACAAGAAAATTTTATCTTAAAATTAAAATTAGTTGTTAGTACAAATTCACTATTGTCCATTTTAAGTAAATAAATTATAAAGTTATTCAACACACACCAAAACATCAAAAATCGAACAACAAAGTATAAGTTACCTGAAGGTTACTGCACTAGTGGCTTCAAAGTACATCGTCCTTGCTAATTTCACCATTCCAACTGGGTTATATTTAGGTCCTCGGATTACAAGTCGCTTTTCAAGATTTTCTCTACACCACCATTCATCTAAAGTTGTTTCAGAGCTTCTCAGGACTCCTCTATGTATATCAAAATCTTGTTTTGTGGATCCAATCACGATTACGAATACCATTTAATTATTAACACCCCCCGAAAAATAGCAAAGAAATTCATACTTCTTTCACGCTATACGCCAAAACTGCCTACTTTTGTTTATTCATTTGTCGTTGCAAATTTGAATAATTGGTACAGTACTCGCGATTATAACTAGACTTTATTACCTTGCATCTTCTTTTCTAAGTGCACTAAATTACTTTCATTGTAGCACGTAAAGAACAAACTGTTTTAAAGTATTAAATAATCACCAAAATATACGAGCAAACTGTTTAAATTATTCTATCAAAATCGGAAACTAAAAAGCACTGTTTAAGGCATTGAATCAAATCGAAAATCTAAGAGCACTTTTTAAAGCATCGAATAGTCAAAATTTAAGAGAAAGAAACTCATATTAACCTGGGTATATAGCGATTAGCCTGTCTGTCGGTTTTGTCTACCACTTCTACGATTTGAATATTATTGGGTTTTTACAAGCTTTTATGGGTGTTATATGTTCCTAACGGTTCAATTAACTCCAATTAAAAATAATACCCTTTAATTTTTTAGTGACTCCTAATCAAATATTAATTATTATCTGTACATTTTGTTTAATACCGGTTACTTAAACTTGAATCAATTAATATAAATTTTGCACGTAATTTCCATTTGTTTCTTTACTCGGAATAATTATATTACACGTTGAGCATTTTAATACTGCTTCCTTTTTTTTTATAGCAAGCGTCTTGTAAATAATTTAACTACCTTATTTTTAATGAAACGAATGAATTTTTATGCTTCACGGTTTTAATAACGCGCACTTTTTCCCAAAGCTTCTACACGGTGGTTAAAATTATTTGATGTGATTATTTACTTTTCTACCCTGGTCTAAATATGAGTATTTTTCCCCTATTTGAATACAAATAATCCCACTTATTTGAATTCAAATATAAAGCATTTAGACTGCCAAAAAAAAATTTACAAAAAAATTGCCTATCTCTCTCTACCCTTATCTATTTATCTTACCTAACTTATATCCAATCCAAAAAAAATATTTACACCTATCCTATATCTCTATCCTATTCCTAACTCTCACCTAATTCTATAAACCGAAATTATCCCTAACTTCATCCTACTTATCCATCTAATCCTATATACATCATATATATCTATCCTATTCTTATTCTATTTTTAACTCCCCACTAATCTTATAAGAAATATCTACCCTTAACCTATCTTATTTTCTTCCTACATTTAATTTTCCTTCTCATCCTATATACCTATTTCTAACTATCTCCCCTATTTATCCTATACCTAGCTTTATTTTCTATAAACACCTACTTCTACTCTTCTATATACACCTATTCTACCCCTATCCTATTTAAATCTAACTCTCTTCTTGACCCTCCACGTCTTTCTTCTCACCAACCTAATACTCTTCATCCCTATTTCTCCCCCTTCTATATCTATACGTATCATCGCTGTTATCTCACATACAATAAACTTTTCATCCCTATTATCCTGACTCTTAAATACTACTTCTTCTTCAGTCCCTACACTTGTCTGTTTCTTATTTATTATTATTTTCTTTTCTGCCGACAAACCAAACGATACTACCTTAAAATTATCGATTTTTCTCTCTACGGAAAATCCTGTGTACCTTCTAGAATTCTTGTGTAATGGAATCAGCCAGAATAAACTCCTTAAATCTACTTTATTAAAAACAAACTTGCCATTTAACCTCGTCAAAAATGTGTCCATGGATGGTGGACAATGGAATTGCGGTTTGGTCCGTTGATTAATTTTCCGTGCATCCTTTAATTAATTCTGCCTTCACCTGCTCCCGATATGCTGTTTTTACCCCCACTAATTCTGCATGTTTTTGTACTAAAGCTTGAACCTCTACTATCCTATCCTCTGGACATCTTATTGTGTTGATCTGTTTAACTTCATCATCCTCTACCTCTACTTTAATACTAAACCCCGTGTCATCCTCCGTGACTTCATAACTGCCCTTCCATGGCAATACCCTATCCTTAATCCTTATTACCTTCCGTTCCATATCTATCAAAACCCCTAACTTCATCATACAGTCAACACCTAAAATGCTCTGAAACTTTAGTCCAGGTACAATTACAAACTCCTGTTCACAGCTTAAACCTCCTATATCTATCCTAAGCACCACAACACTATTTACTACAGCAAACTTCTTTTTATTTGAAGCTACTAAATGGCTACGCTTTATAGGCATAATTCTCTCACAAACCTTATCCCTAATTTTGCTGACGAATTCCTCCGATATTAAACTCGCCTCTGCCCCTGTATCAAGTAATACTTCTACATTATTCTCAAAAATTCCTATATTAATGATTGGCAAACATAATTTTTCCTCAGTTTCTGGCTCTACTTCCTCCTCAATTTTGAAAAATTCACGTGGATGTTCATATACATTTACACTGAAATCTAGTGGTCTGTCGCGTTCTAAAAATCCTGTCCAGGTCTGTTTTCCCTACTTGGTCCAGGTCTAGCCGTCACCTCAGCGTATGTCCTAGGCGTTTCCATTTGTTCCGTGTCTGTATTAGCAGTCCCCCTCATGTCCGGTGAACTATTCCTTCTGGTAGGTTCCGGTCTCGGTGCAGGTCCCCTTCCTAAACTATTACTTCTAAAGTATGGTCGTCGCTGTTCCCAATTCTGTCGCTGGTATCCGTAACTATTCCCCCTTCTAGCATAGTTGTCCCGTCTATTGTCAAACCTAACTGTGTTGATCTGTCTTTCCCTATTATCCCGAGGTCGTCCACTACTTACGTCGTCGTACCTCTGCAGGTATTCTAAAAACATTTCTCTGTCCACTATGTTCTGTAGTGCTACGTGTTGTCTTACTTCTACCTCGAAGTATCGTGATAAATACTTGATAATTTGTCGGTCCGTCATTGGTGGGTTCAGTTGCTTTGCTATGCTATACTTGCGTATAGCCTATTGCTCCCTACTTCCTGAAAATTCTCCCTTAAATTTCCCTGTGATTAAGTCGTCTCGTACCTGGTCTTGTCTGTTGTCACTCCAGTAGTGCTTTAAAAATCTGCCTTCAAAGTCCGTGTAGGTGTCAATTTCCGGTCCTACTAAATTATACCATGCTTCCGCGTTGTCTTTCAATAAAGCCTTTATCGTATTCAGTTTAGTCTGTTCGTCAAATAAATTTCCCACTAGATTTCTTACACTATTAATAAAAATTTGTGGATTTACCCTGTTATCGCCATAAAACTTCATGTGTTGGTCCAATGATACGCCACCTGTATAAAATCTGGGACCATCCCCCGTTAAATTTGACATGTTGTATTTAATACTACTAACTTCGCGTTCTACCCTGCCTAACTGATCCCAACATGAGTCCGTTACTTCAGTCATTTTTACATTTATTTCTTCTTCACAAAAAATGCGTACTTCGGACCTTAAATGTCCCATTTCCTGTCGAAGACCTGTAATATCACGCTCATTTTTTTCAACCCTATTTTCTACTTCCCCCAGTTTCACGGTAAGACTATCTTTAAATTCTGTAAATTCTTTAGTATTTTGTTCAATTTTCCCGCTTATCTGCTCTAATTTTCTATTGGATTCATCGTTCATCCTCTCTAGCATTCTCATTATCATCTCGTTTCCTTGATCCCCTGATTCCGTCCTCGACTAATCTCTACTGCCTCCAGCTTCTTCCATTTTCGAATTTTTCCCACACAATGCACTATCGTCACTTCCAATTTCCACTCCTTGACTCCTTAACCACTCTTTTCTCTGCATACGTTCTACTCACTCATACACACTCTAAACTACTCTTAAATTTATACACAAACAGAAACTCTCTTTCTCAGATCGCCAGTTTCCTAGAATAAAATCACAAAAATTTTATTTGGAACTCGAGCCTCACTTTTGGGTCGCCAAGAATGCTGTGTTTCCCTGTATTCTAATCGAGCCTCACGAATTGGCGCCAAGAATGCTGTGAAACCTACAAAGAGCCTATTAAATTAACTGGTCCGTTGACTTTCTTCTGTTAGTCGCCTCTTTACTCTTTTCCGCCTCGGCTGCTCACCTAGTTAAACCTTCATCCTCATTCATAAAAAAAACAAACACATTCCTACCACAAACATCAACGTTAGCTCTATTTACATCAATATTCACAATACATTAAAATTTCAAAATTAAAATTCAGCATAAATTTCAGTATCAGAAAATTTCAACATTAAATTTGTTATCATTTTAATGCGCATCCAGAATTAAAGTCCTTGTAGGATGCCTACTAATTAATATAACAATATATGCAGACCTGAGTCTGAGTACAAAGGGAGCATCTCTCACCCCTTTACGTTAATTAACCAGGTTCGTCTAATTGAGCTCAAAGACATACCCAAATTTTCATCAAGAACATAAATACTTAATACTCCTTTCTACTTAAACAAGAAAATTTCATCTTAAAATTAAAATTAGTTGTTAGTACAAATTCACTATTGTCCATTTTAAGTAAATAAATTATAAAGTTATTCAACACACACCAAAACATCAAAAATCGAACAAAAAAGTATAAGTTACCTGAAGGTTACTGCACTAGTGGCTTCAAAGTACATCGTCCTTGCTAATTTCACCATTCCAACTGGGTTATATTTAGGTCCTCGGATTACTGGTCGCTTTTCAAGATTTTCTCTACACCATCATTCATCTAAAGTTGTTTCAGAGCTTCTCAGGACTCCTCTATGTATATCAAAATCTTGTTTTGTGGATCCAATCACGATTACGAATACCATTTAATTATTAATACCCCCGAAAAATAGCAAAGAAATTCATACTTCTTTCACGTTATACGCCAAAAATGCCTACTTTTGTCTATTCATTTGTCGTTGCAAATTTGACTAATTGGTACAGTACTCGCAATTATAACTAGACTTTATTACCTTGCATCTTCTTTTCTAAGTGCACTAAATTACTTTCATTGTAGCACGTAAAGAACAAACTGTTTTAAAGTATTAAATAATCACCAAAATATACGAGCAAACTGTTTAAATTATTCTATCAAAATCGGAAACTAAAAAGCACTGTTTAACGCATTGAATCAAATCGAAAATCTAAGAGCACTTTTTAAAGCATCGAATAGTCAAAGTCTAAGAGAGAGAAACTCATATTAACCTGGGTATATATAGCGATTAGCCTGTCTGTCGGTTTTGTCCCCAAAACGGCCAGTTTCTAGAATTTCGTATACTATGTTCCCATCTCGACCGCCTGTGCGTCGGTTCTTATTAAATTTGCACTCGCACCAGTTAAATCTCAGAAATTTCGACACGGCTCGCAACGTCTGGGAATAACTAATTAATTTTTATACAGTTTGCCTCTTATTTTCAACCAGTCGCAACCCAGTGACGTTGCTTAACTCACGCCTTTTACTATATGTGTCTCTGTCTTGCGCATATTATCTGTCTCTATCGACCCTGTTCCTATTGGTGCAAATTGATATTCTTTATTATCGATTATTTCAGTCCATGTGGACTGTGAAATAACCCACCTTATTAGCATTTCCCGTAACTATTATGCGACGGTTTCTCCAACATTCTCTGTAACCATTTGTTATCTGCAAATTTTACTCAGAACGATACTTTTAAATATACGCAGGTGTTCAAACATCCTACTTCTAACTACCACTTCTACGATTTGAATATTATTGGGTTTTTACAAGTTTTTATGGGTATTATATGTTCCTAACGGTTCAATTAACTCCAATTAAAAATAATACCCTTTAATTTTTTAGTGACTCCTAATCAAATATTAATTATTATCTGTACATTTTGTTTAATACCGGTTACTTAAACTTGAATCAATTAATATAAATTTTGCACGTAATTTCCATTTGTTCCTTTACTGGGAATAATTATATTACACGTTGAGCATTTTAATACTGCTTCCTTTTTTTTTATAGCAAGCGTCTTGTAAATAATTTAACTCCCTTATTTTTAATGAAACGAATGAATTTTTATGCTTCACGATTTTAATAACGCGTACTTTTTCCCAAAGCTTCTACACGGTGGTTAAAATTATTTGATGTGATTATTTACTTTTCTACCCTGGTCTAAATATGAGTAATATATATATATATATATATATATATATATATATATATATATATATATATATATATATATATATATCTGCGAATGCGTCACAAAAGATGCTTAGCCGCCCTGACAAATATAATGATGCAATGGATGCTTGCTTAATAAAAATGTGAATTCTTACCTTACTGTATCGGTTTTCTCTTCTAAATAACTCAACAACAAATATGTTGTGGATTTTACGAAAATGAAATGAAACAAAGAAATCTCAAGAAAAATTTATGAACAATCCTTTATACATTCAAAAACAGATATCTTTACACACATTATCTAAAAAATCTACTTACACAAATGACTTCTATAAATGAAATTTACAGTTTAAGTTTAGAAAGAAACAATATCCTATCACTACTTACGTATTAATACAATCTTCGTTTAATCCTTATTAATAATTAGAGAACTCCAAAATATTTTATATCTAAGTCACAAAATTTTATATAAAATTTTCATGCATAACTTAAATATTCTTGTATTACCCCGTCTCAATGTAATTCATTAACGACTTCGAGCAAAAATTTTTGTAAAGGTTAAAATGTCTCGCGCTATGAACTGAAAATTGCTAATACGAGACTGTCCATTTATACACAATTTTTTTACAAAAAATAAAAACTTATTCTAGGTTAATCTACTATTAGGTGTGAAATAAAATTATACTTACCTTTGGATCGTCAAATTCTTGCTAATATTCTTATTTTTATGATCACATGTTTTGGTTATTTAATACTCCTTTCCATTGGAAGTAATTGCATCGAAAGTTTTCTGGTACCAAATTTTTAGATTTCTATTTTAAATTAATCTCCACTTGTCGAAATATCTTGGCTCGGTATTGGAAAGTACTTTTTACAGACTAAAGTAGTGCGCGACTTTGCACCAAGATACTTTATCATTTATATTGGGGCTAAATGTCGTCGTTGCATTCCATGAAATAATTATATATCAACAATCGAATGTCGACTGACTTCTGTTTAATACTCCAATCTTAAATCCTGAATACCGAAACTAGGAATGAATCGCTCGCATTACTTCCGCATTTATATAATAAAACCCTAAATATGTAATCGTTCTTCGAAATTAGATTACATTATTGAAGATGGATCATTCTCATGATGCAATAGTTATTCACAATTTAGTGTTCTTAATTTTTAATTACTTGTCAATTTTGAAATTTATAGTGACCATAAAATATTTTCATCCTTTATTATTTAATAAAGGTACTTATCTTTCCCAAGTTTGAACTTCTGTAATAATTAAAGCCATTAAAACTCATTATCTTAAATGACTTTATAGTCTTTGAGTGTTATAGTGTTTTTCGAATCGACGTATATTCATCAACAGAAAATAATCAAATGTTTTTTGCTTGTGACTTATGGCTTTGTTATGTATTAAATACCCTAAATATTATGAATTTGAAGATTTTGGAGCTGTTTGTTTTTTAATAAATATATCTAAATAAATGCAGTGTATTAGGTTTATTACATGTTATTATAAAAAGTATGAATGCAATATAGAATTTAAATTTTAGGAAAGTACAAATGTTTGTATTCTCTCCCTCTGGTACTATTTGTTTTTCAAAACAGTGTCTTACATATTAAACGATGTTCTTAAAGCAGATAACTTAACATCAAAGTTATTTAGTACTCAAAGTAAATGAGATTCGTTTTACAGTCTGCCTAAGCAACAAAACTTATTTTAAGGATATTTTTCATAATTATTTACAGACGCATTAATAATTGCTTTAAGGTTGTACTTTGTTATTGAATTGAGTGTCAATACTATATGTATTTAAAGCGTGTTATTTCACATGACAACCTTACAAAAATATTATAAAGGGCGAAAATTAAATATTGGAAAATTTTCTCTTCGGACCTGTCCTTTCACAGAATGTGATGCTCAATAACCTCTTGAGATCTCATTATCACATCAATATATAAATATGTATACGTTGGATTTAAGGTATCAGGTAGTTAAATTATTTGGAAACTATTCTTACACATTACATATTACACATTCTTACACGTGGCAATTAATTAAACTTTAACGGATTCATAATGCAAATTAGATGCATTTTATAGCAAATATTTGCTTTCACAGTGAAACTTGTTTTAAGATTAAAATTAGGGTTTTAAATACAAGATTGATTCTAGTTTTTGTGTTAAATGCGTAAAGCTAGCACTATTCTATGCTATTTACAGCAAATGAATAGCATTTTTATCAAAAATGTATTGATAATTAATAAGTGAAAATAAATAGATTTGTATTTATCTTAAACTAATTGATTTGCGTTCGCGTTAAATGCGTTTTTAAGATATCTCAAAATTAAATATTTTTACATATACGGTTTACGTTATTTGCTACTTATTTATTATGTATTTGCAATACTCTTATATCATACAGGGTGATTACTTATACACGCGCAATTAAATTTTTTACTTGGCACCTAATGAATAAAGGTACGCTTGTATTATACAGGGCGTAGCCCTGAACTTACGGAAATTTCTATTTTTACCGATTTTATTATGTTTTAGTGAAATTTAATTTAAGAATTTAGGTTTCAATGACCCCCTTAATACGTCAATATATTTATATATATACACATAAATTGATGTGATAAAGAGTCATATAAAAGTCACTGTGACCATGTCCTGTACATAGAACATACTCGAGAACACCAAAAACCTTTCTAATACCTTAAATACTTATTTTTAGTGTAGAAACGCTCCGTATATTATTCTAAATGCAAAACCCTGACACAAATGCTTTATTTATGCTGCATAATAATATATTTAGATAGTATAGTGTGCACTTAAAAATCCGTAAAAAATGAAAATCGTCCCTTGCCACTAAATACCGTTTGAGATGCGTTCTAAAGATAATAAATATTCGTGTTGTTAATGTATTTCTCGAAACATTAATAAAAGTCTGTTCAGTTGATTATATAACAAGATTAGAAATTTCTTTTTATCAAAAGCATTTCCGCAAAACAAGAAATCGTATGTCTTAAATCAAAAATATTCATATTATAAATTTTTCAAATTTCTATATTCATTCACAAGTAGTTCATAAATCAAGTTAAACCATAACCGTGACAGATATTTAGAACGAATAACATATTTAAACATTCCAATTAACAAGACTGTAATATGTGATAAAGCGTTTGACGACTTATAAATAAAGAGATAACGAGCAATAACAGCTATCACAGATAAGTATTTCCACACTCATTCTTTAACCTACACCAATTGAAAGACTATAGTAAAATATTTTATGGTGTAATAAATCAATTATAGCAGCAATCTAGAGAACATAATGTATTAATCAAAACCATTCCCATTCCTGCGTGAATGAAATCAGCATCATACAGACGTCTGTTAAAGATTCTATCATTAACTACCATTTCATCTTCAAATTAGAAAGGAATTCAAGGTATTTCAAGTGTTACTAAACCACCCACTTGTTAGTTAAGAGTTTGTAAAAAAAAATAAAGTCGACTGGCCTATACGCAAGCCATGCCTAGTGAACTCAAAACAGGCTTTGTAAGAACCTTTTGCTGAGGAATAGGAAAATCCCTATTTGACTACTTCTAGATTATACTTTGTTTCTATTATAACTTCATATTCTAATTTATAACCGCTCGCATTCTGCAATGAAGTCGTAAATAATGCATTTTTTACAAGGAGAAAGTGCAACTTCTTTTACCAGAAATATCACGAATTAACATCTGCCTACAAAACACATTTCCTTTGTTTAAAAATGTATTCATGTTACTGGAAAGATACTATCCCGGATTATGGATCTAGCAATTCTATCGCAATTTTTATATACGATGACATCTCTACAAATACAATTCTTTTAAAATCAAACTAACAAGTTGCAGAGTTCAACTATACTATCCAATTACACTGACCGCATGTAATGTATACTTGCCCAATTATGACTAGTTCCCAAAGAACATCCAGGAATACGTTTTTAAACTCTTGAAACATTTCCAGCTTTTAGGAGACTTCGACGCTCACAATCTTTTATGGGGATAAATACACATAAATAAAACACCTTTAATGGGAGTATTTTACAGCTTTTCAAATACAAGTTCATATTTCATAGGTCACGTATAAACTGAGTGAATGACAATAATAAGAAAGTGCTAAAACTAAACAAGTTTTAATTCTTGCACATTTTCAATATGACAAACTGTTTAGAAACCTTCGCCTAAGACATTTTCGTCAATAAGCCGTTTTAGTTCTTAACAATATTGTTGTTTGTGTGAATTATCTAACACAAATTGTTTGACAAATCGTTGATAATAATATTTTAAGGTACTATATTAAGCACATGTGTATATTTGAAGCTCTTTAGGCGGCATATTGAAAAGTATTGCACTTAGTTGAGGCATATTTAGCAAATAAAGGACTTTATAAGAAAACATTTCTCAAATATTTTTTTATTATGTGTCGTCACATCAAATAATCGTAGTTTAAAAGTTGAGCGGCTTTTTTTTTGCTGGCGAAAAATAAAAGTGTGTTTTGTTCGATCATTTTGGGGCCGCTTTTATATTGTAGTTCTTAATTTTGTGTACATTTCATAATTAATTTCGTTTAAAATAATAAGTTGGTGTTCCATGCTGAATTAATCATATTCGTGGTCTCTTTAATGTACGTATTTTTTTATTTATTAAAACCTCCATTTTTATAATTACAATGACAATAACAATTTGTTACAATAAAAGCCAAATCTAGATCTATATCTGCTTACTTTTTATATCCGCATTTACAAGTACAGATCCACAGCCACCGAACATTTTTAAACTTTGCTATGTAAGCATGCGGTTGATTTAATGAATGTCGTTAATACTATATAGAATTGCTAAATTAACTTTCATAGCTAAACGTGACGTTCTATGTATGTTGAAAATTCGATACAGTATAAGAGTATTGACCGCCATGTTTCTTTGTTCCGCTTTCCTGCGTTTAATGGTTTCTTTCGTTACAGTCTGTCTACTTGTGTCACAGCTGCATATTAATTTTTATAGTAGTTACAATTGTACCAAAACAAATTATTTAACAGAACCGCTTATGTCGAGAGAATTTAATTTTGTACTATTTGAGATTACCTTTTATACTTTGAATTTAAAACAAGCACATTAAGTGTGCAACAACTTGCGTTCTCTGCCGTTTTCTTAATAATACCTCATCAACACAGTTTAAACCGTACAGAATGATGACAATTAATACATCATCCGTTAATTGCAAGGATATCAATTCTCCATTATAGTTTTTTCAGATTTAAATCCTAAGTAGGGCATCGGCAGCCAAAACGATTTCGTTTAAACCGGTATGACTGAAATATTACTTCTGAAGATAATTTTTAGTTTTATGTTATCACAAGCAACTTGCAGATAACTTCTAGCTCAAGCGAGATATATATATATATATATATATATATATATATATATATATTGCTGTGAAACCTCTTGAATTACCTGGTCTGTTGATTTTCTTCTGTTAATCGCCTCGGCTGCTCCTCTAGATAGCTTTCATCCTCATACATAAAAAACAAACACATTCCTACCACAAACATCAACGTTAACTCTATTTACATCAATATTCAGAATACATTAAATTTTCAAATTAAATTTCAGCATAAAATTCAGTTTTAAAAGAATTTCAAGATTAATTTTATTATCACTTTAACGTGCATCCAGAATTAAAGTCCTTGTTGGATGCCTACTAATTAATATAACAATATAAGCAGACCGGAGTCTGAGTATAAAGGAGCATCTACCACCCTTTACGTTAATTAACCAGGTTCGTCTAATTGAGCTCAAAGACATACCCAAAGTTTCATCATAATTCAGAACATCAATACTAAATACCCTTTCTACTTAAACAAGCAAATTTCATCTTAAAATTAAAATTTTATGGTTAGTACAATTTCACTAATGTCCATTTAAAGTAAATCAATTATAAAGTTATTTAACACACACAAAAATGTCAAACAAAATAGTATAATTTACCTGAAGGTTACTGTCCTCGTAGCTTCAATGTACATCGTCCCTTTAGTTAATCACACCATTCCAACAGGATTATATTTACGGCTTCTAATTCTCAACGCTTTTAAAATTTTCTCCATCACCATTTATTTAAAGTTGTTTCTGGGCTTTTCCGGAACTCATCTGTGTATATCTGACCCTGGTTTTGTGGATCCAGACACGTATTTGAACCATTTAATTATTAACACCCCCGAAAAATAGCAAAGAATTCATGCGTCTTTCACCAATATACGCCAAAACTGCCTACTTTTGTGTATACATTTGTCGTTGTAAATTTTGCTAATTGGTACAGTGATACTAAATTTTATTACCTTGTATCTAAGTGCATTGAAGTACATTCATGTTAGCACGTAAATAACAAACTATTTTGAATCACTAAAATATACGAGCAAAATTTTAAATTATTTTATCAAACTAAAATGCACTGTTTAACATCTTGAATCAAGTCGCGGATGTAAGAGCTTTTAACGCATCGAATAGTCAAAAGTCTAAGAGGCCGAAATTCATATTACCACCGGTATATATAGCAAAAGCCTGTCTGTCGGTCTGTTCCCCAAAACAGACAATTCTTACGAATTTCTCATTCTATGTTCCCAGTCCGTCGCTCGCGCGTCGGTTTTACGAAATTTTCACTCGCCCCATTTAAAATCAGAAATTCTCACACGGCACGAAAACATGTCCGAGAAAACTAATTAATTTTGTACCGAAATTGTTGTTTCTACCTTTGATATTTGCCTCCTATTTTCAACCAATTGTGACCCTCGTGACGTTGCTTAAATCACGCCTTTCACTATATGTGTCTTTGCTTGACGCATTTTCTCTTTCCTTTTCTAACCTGTTCGTATTGGTGCAAATTGATATTCTTTATTATCGATTATATTTTAGTCCATGTGGACTATCTGGGTTTAATAACCCGTATCGCACATTCTCGTGAATATTAAGCCCCGGTTTCTCCAAGATTCTTTGAAACCATTTGTTATCTACACAATTTTCGCCGTACGTGATATTTAAACTACGCAGGTGTTCAAAATAATACTAATTCTCAGAGCTTTTTAAATAAACCCTGTTTTGTATTTCGTGCTAAAGCATCTGACCGTTTCCAATATCCTTAGAATCGACATGTTTATCTAAACAAATTAAACTGAAATTGCCTTTTAAAATACGCAGGTGTGTTCAAACATCCTACTTCTAACTAACACTTCTAGGATTTGCATTTCATTGGGTTTTTACAAGTTTCTATAGATATTATCTGTACGTTTTGTTCAATACCGGTTACTTGAAATAAAGTTAATTAAGATAAATTTTGCACGTAATTTCCATTTGTTTAGGAATAATTACATTACACGCAGAGCTTTTTTAATACTGCTTCTTTTGATATAAAGCGTCTTGTACATGATTTAAATCTCTTACGTTTAATGAAACTAATAAATTTTTATGCTTCACGGTTTTAATAACGCGTATTATCTAATAATATTCATTATACACGGTGATTAAAATTATTTGATGTGATTATTTAATTTTCTACCCTGGTCTAAATATGAGTATTTTTCCCCTATTTGAATACAAATAATCCCACTTATTTGAATGCAAATATTAAGCATTTAGCCCAAAAAAAAATTACAAAAAAATTGCCTATCACTCTCTACCCTTATCTATCTAACTTACCTACCTTATCTCCAATTCAAAAAAAAATATTTACACCTATCCTATATCCCTATCCTATTCCTAACTCTCCCCTAATCTTCTATGAAATATCTACACTTAACCTATCTTATTTTCTTCCCACATTTACTCTTTATTCTTATCCTAAACCTATTCCTAATTATCTCCCATATTTATCCTATACCTAGCTTTATTTTCTATAAACACTTACTTCTACTCTTCTATATACACCTATTCTATCCCTTGCTCTATATCTATACTAAAGTTCACCTATCTCTATCCTTTGTTCATCAAGTTATTTAAATCTAACTCTCTTCTTGACCCTCCATGTCTTTCTTCTTACCATCCTAATACTCTTTATCCCTATTTCTCCCCCTTCTATATCTATACTTAACATCTCTATTATCTCACATACAATAAACTTATCATCCCTCTTATCCTGACTCTTAAATATTACTTCTTCTTCAGTCCCTACACTTGTCTGTTTCTCATTTATTATTGTTTCCCTTTCTGCCGACAAACCAAACGATACTATTTTACAATTATCGATTTTTCTCTCTACGGAAAATCCTACGTACCTTCTAGAATTCTTATGTAATGGAATCCGCCAGAATGAATTCCTTAAATCTACTTTATTAAAAACAAACTTGCCACTTAACCTCGTCAAAAATATTTCTGCCTTCACCTGCTCCCGATATGCTGCTTCTACTCCCACTACTTCTGCATGTTTTTGTATTAAAGCTTGAACCTCTACTCTCCTATCCTCTGGACATCTTATTGTGTTGATCTGTTTAACTTCATCATCCTCTAACTCTACTACATTAATACTAAACCCCGTGTCATCCTCTGTGACTTTATAACTGCCCTTCCATGGCACTACCCTATCATTAATCCTTATTACCTTCCGTTCCATATCTATCAAAACCCCTAACTTCATCATACAGTCAACACCTAAAATGCTCTGAAACTTCAGTCCAGGTACAATTACAAACTCCTGTTCACAGCTTAAACCTCCTATATCTATCCTAAGCACCACAACACTATTTACTACAGCAAACTTCTTTTTATTTGGAGCTACTAAATGGCTACGCTTTATAGGCATAATTCTATCACAAACCTTATCCCTAATTTTGCTGACGAATTCCTCCGATATTAAACTCGCCTCTGCCCCTGTATCAAGTAATACTTCTACATTATTCTCAAAAATTTCTAAATTAATAATTGGCAAACATAATTTTCCTCAGTTTCTGGCTCTACTTCCTCCTCAATTTTGAAAAATTCACGTGGATGTTCATATACATTTACACTGAAATCTAGTGGTCTGTCGCGTTCTAAAAATCTTGTCCAGGTCTGTTTTCCCTACTC
This sequence comes from Platerodrilus igneus, assembly GCA_036346225.1. NCBI lineage: Eukaryota > Metazoa > Arthropoda > Insecta > Coleoptera > Lycidae > Platerodrilus > Platerodrilus igneus. Next base: position 896,726 of record JARFIW010001344.1, read on the forward strand.
GGTCCTGGTCTAGCCGTCACCTCAGCGTACGTCCTAGGCGTTTCCACTCGTTCCGTGTCTGTATTAGCAGTCCCGCTCATGTCTGGTGAACTATTCATTCTGGTAGGTCCCGGTCTCGGTGCAGGTCCCTTCCTAAACTATTACTCCTAACGTATGGTCGTCTCTGTTCCCAATTCTGTCGCTGGTATCCGTAATTATTCCCCTTCTAGCATAGTTGTCCCGTCTATTGTCAAACCTAACTGTGTTGATCTGTCTTTCCCTGTTTTCCCGAGGTCGTCCACTACTTACGTCGTCGTACCTCTGCAGGTATTCCAAAACATTTCTCTGTCCACTATGTTCTGTAGTGCTACGTGCTGTCTTATGTCTACCTCGAAGTGTCGTGATAAAACTTAATAATTTGTCGGTCCGTCATTGGTGGGTTCAGTTGCTTTGCTATGCTATACTTGCGTATAGCATATTGCTCCTACTTCCTGAAAATTCTCCTTAAATTTCCTGTGATTAAGTCGTCTCGTACCTGATCTTGTCTGTGGTCACTCCAGTAGTGCTTTAGAAATTTGTTTTCAAAGTCCTGATACGTGTCTATGTCCTGTCCTACTAAATTGTACCACGCTTCCGCATTGTCTTTTAATAAAGCCTTTATCGTATTTAGTTTAGTCTGTTCGTCAAATAAATTTCCCACTAGATTTCTTACACTATTAATAAAAATTTGTGGATTTACCCTGTTATCGCCATAAAACTTCATGTGTTGGTCTAATGATACTCCACCTGTAGAAAATCTGGGACCTTCCCCCGTTAAATTTGACATGTTGTATTTGATACTACTAACTTAGCGTTCTACCCTGCCTAACTGATCCCTACATGAGTCTGTCACTTCAGTCATTTTTATATTAATCTCTTCTTCACAAAAAATGCGTACTTCGGACCTTAAATGTCCCATTTCCTGTCGAAGACCTGTAATATCACTCTCATTTTTTCAACCCTATTTTCAACTTCCCCATCTTTACGGTAAGACTATTTTAAATTCTGAAACTTCTTTATTCGTCTTATCTATTTTCTCACTTAGGGTTTCCTAACTCCTGTTAATGTCTCATTCATTCGGTCAAATTTCTTATTCGATTCTTCCCTAGCTCTATTAGATTCATCGCTTAGCTGTTCTAATTTTCTATTGGATTCTTCACTCATCCTCTCTAACATTCTCAATATCATCTCGTTTCCTTGATCCCCTGATTCCGTCCTCGACTGATCTCAACTGCCTCCAGCTTCTTCCATTTTAGAATTTTTCTCACACAGTGCACTATCGTCACTTCCAATTTCCACTCCTTGACTCCTTAACCACTCTTTTCTCTGCATACGTTCTAATCACTCACACACACTCTAAAATACTCTTAAATTTATACACACACAAAAACTCTCTCTCTCAGATCGCCAGTTTCCTGGAATAAAATCACAAAAATTTTATTTGGAACTCGAGCCTCACTTTTGGGTCGCCATAAACTGCTGTGATATACTCCTTTGAATGCGGGAACTGGGTCCTTTCAACAAAAAAATTCTAGTCCCACCGATTGGGCGTCATAAACTGCTGTGATCCTGGTTTCGCTTCAGCTGCTCACCTAATTTTATAAACCTCCTCATTCATAAAATTAAACAACACATTCCTACCACAAACATCAACGTTAACTCTATTTACATCAATATTCAGAATACATTAAATTTTCAAATTAAATTTCAGCATAAAATTCAGTTTTAAAAAAAATTTCAAGATTAATTTTATTATCACTTTAACGTGCATCCAGAATTAAAGTCCTTGTTGGATGCCTACTAATTAATATAACAATATAAGCAGACCGGAGTCTGAGTATAAAGGAGCATCTACCACCCTTTACGTTAATTAACCAGGTTCGTCTAATTGAGCTCAAAGACATACCCAAAGTTTCATCATAATTCAGAACATCAATACTAAATACCCTTTCTACTTAAACAAGCAAATTTCATCTTAAAATTAAAATTTTATGGTTAGTACAATTTCACTAATGTCCATTTAAAGTAAATCAATTATAAAGTTATTCAACACACACAAAAATGTCAAACAAAATAGTATAATTTACCTGAAGGTTACTGTCCTCGTAGCTTCAATGTACATCGTCCCTTTAGTTAATCACACCATTCCAACAGGATTATATTTACGGCTTCTAATTCTCAACGCTTTTAAAATTTTCTCCATCACCATTTATTTAAAGTTGTTTCTGGGCTTTTCCGGAACTCATCTGTGTATATCTGACCCTGGTTTTGTGGATCCAGACACGTATTTGAACCATTTAATTATTAACACCCCCGAAAAATAGCAAAGAATTCATGCGTCTTTCACCAATATACGCCAAAACTGCCTACTTTTGTGTATACATTTGTCGTTGTAAATTTTGCTAATTGGTACAGTGATACTAAATTTTATTACCTTGTATCTAAGTGCACTGAAGTACATTCATGTTAGCACGTAAATAACAAACTATTTTGAATCACTAAAATATACGAGCAAAATTTTAAATTATTTCATCAAACTAAAATGCACTGTTTAACATCTTGAATCAAGTCGCGGATGTAAGAGCTTTTAACGCATCGAATAGTCAAAAGTCTAAGAGGCCGAAATTCATATTACCACCGGTATATATAGCAAAAAGCCTGTCTGTCGGTCTGTTCCCCAAAACAGACAATTCTTACGAATTTCTCATTCTATGTTCCCAGTCCGTCGCTCGCGCGTCGGTTTTTACAAAATTTTCACTCGCCCCATTTAAAAATCAGAAATTCTCACACGGCACGCAAACATGTCCGAGAAAACTAATTAATTTTGTACCGAAATTGTTGTTTCTACCTCTGATATTTGCCTCCTATTTTCAACCAATTGTGACCCTCGTGACGTTGCTTAAATCACGCCTTTCACTATATGTGTCTTTGCTTGACGCATTTTCTCTTTCCTTTTCTAACCTGTTCGTATTGGTGCAAATTGATATTCTTTATTATCGATTATATTTTAGTCCATGTGGACTATCTGGGTTTAATAACCCCGTATCGCACATTCTCGTGAATATTAAGCCCCGGTTTCTCCAAGATTCTTTGAAACCATTTGTTATCTACACAATTTTCGCCGTACGTGATATTTAAACTACGCAGGTGTTCAAAATAATACTAATTCTCAGAGCTTTTTAAATAAACCCTGTTTTGTATTTCGTGCTAAAGCATCTGACCGTTTCCAATATCCTTAGAATCGACATGTTTATCTAAACAAATTAAACTGAAATTGCCTTTTAAAATACGCAGGTGTGTTCAAACATCCTACTTCTAACTAACACTTCTAGGATTTGCATTTCATTGGGTTTTTACAAGTTTCTATAGATATTATTTGTACGTTTTGTTCTATACCGGTTACTTGAAATAGAGTTAATTAAGATAAATTTTGCACGTAATTTCCATTTGTTTAGGAATAATTACATTACACGCAGAGCTTTTTTAATACTGCTTCTTTTGATATAAAGCGTCTTGTACATGATTTAAATCTCTTATGTTTAACGAAACTAATAAATTTTTATGCTTCACGGTTTTAATAACGCGTATTATCTAATAATATTCATTATACACGGTGATTAAAATTATTTGATGTGATTATTTAATTTTCTACCCTGGTCTAAATATGAGTATATATATATATATATATATATATATATATATATATATATATATACTGCTGTGATAACGCCGCACGTTGAGGCGTCGCTAAAAGAGTGCTGTGACAACGCTGCATGTTGGAGCGTCATTAAGAGAGTGATGTGACAACGCCTAGCTTTGATGCGTCACTAGAAGGATGTTAAGAAAATGGCCGCACGTTGAACCGCCGCTGAAAGAGTGCTCTGACAACACCGCACTTTGATGCTATGATACAGTTACAGCAAATTGTAAAATTTGAAATTGTTAACTTACCCTCTTCTATAATTGTGCCTTGCCTGGCGAGCTTAACGAAAATATTGGAATTTATACAATGAAATAAAACATAGCAATATTACAAAGCTTTTATACAGTGTGAAGTACTTTCTCCCATACAAAAGCATATAGAACATTTACAACATAGTTTCTTTCAAACATAAACTTATTTACTTAAAAAAGTTTTTCACCTTATGCTGCTTACAATTTACAGAACTAAAATCTCTTCTTTTATGGATAGTTTACCTGGTTTTGATTCTCACACTTGTAAGGCTTGTTTGGCCAAAAAATCAGTGACAGATAATCTATTCAAAAGGTCAGTGTTTCGAACCCTGAACATAAACTTTCCTGGTAAAGATCCTTACAAAAATGAAATGATTAGGACTTACACTATCTTAAACTCAATGACAAAATTCAAATATCGGTTACAAACAATTAATACTTGCATAAATCCACAAAACGATTTTTTTATTCAATTCGTAAATAAATATCCTCTTATTTTAAATTGACGTCCAAATCAGCTTACAAGATTTTTATGTTACATCCCTATTTACAAACTAATGTGCCTCATCGGTTTGATTATTCGATAAAATGTTAAATAGCTCGTTATATCGAAGCATTTTCCATCTTTATGTATATAACAAAATCAAATAATTGCATTTCGCAATTTTGATATTTCTGTGCAGTTTACGTTTAACTTTACTTCTTTATTTACTATTCCATGGTAAATATTAATTGCAATATACGTATTGCATACTTTAAAACGGTGGTTTCCAAATTCTTTTTTAAATGTGACACTTTCGCGATTGAATTTATAAATGAATAATTTAATCAAAGTTCTGCGTTAATATACAAAATTATTTCATTTCTAGAACGAACTAGTATTGTATGAAAATTTTACACCGTAATGACGCAAGGCTTCTCAGAATAATTTATTTGCGTTCAAGTTGTAGCGTTTTATTACGTCGTTATTGCGTTTCATTTATTAGTAACGTGCGTTGCTCGTCATTGTTTAACAACCAAGACTATTATGGCGTCGTCTACTAATCCAGTAATTGCCAAAGAAAATAAATAACTTTTATTACATTTTATTGGGTTTATTAGTATTCTGGCCGATTTGTAGAGTAAACGTTTTTTATTGGTTAGGTCATACGAAATTGACGTATTTCTAAGTACTGATGATTTATCCTTTTTCCTTATTTCTAATATTCTAGAGAATTCTTTATTTAAAATGAATTTATGTAATCCGCCGGGTACTTAATTTAAACTTTAATTGTTTTGTAATACAAATGGTTTGTATTTTTATAGAAAATAATTGCTTTTACGGCAATACGTGTTTTAATACACATAATTAATGTTAGAATTGGGGTTTTAAATACACGAAATTATTAATTTTTATGCACGAAAAGTACACAAACAAATACCTTTTGTATTTATCTTAAAATGGTCGATTTGCATTCGCATTTAATGAGTTTAAGGTATATAAAAAATTAATTATTTTGAATATGCTGCTTACATTATTTACTATGTATTTACAATAAGCTTACATCATACAGAATGATTATTTATATACGCGCAATTGCATTTTTGTTTGGCATTTTAATGAATAAAAATACGCTTGTATTATACAGGGCGTAACGATGAAATTACGGAAATTTCTGCTTTTTCAGGATTTTTTTCTATCTTGGTGGGATTCATTTGTAGAATTTGGATTTTAATGACCTCTTGTAACCCCTTATCATATATATTACTCTGAATTGCATTGGAACCTTAGTGATTTCTTCGTGCCCCACAGTTGGGCTGTCATAGAAATGCTCTGTACTTTCCGTATTTGGAAGAAGCTCCACTGTTGGGTCGACATAAATATGCTCTGCACTGCCATAGCGATCATGCCCCACAAATTGGGCGTCCTAAAAGTTTACTGCATTTCTTTTTGGGAAGATTTCCAAAATTCGTGCCCCTATTTTAGTTGATATAACACTTGCTGAAAATAATAAAAAAAAACTTCACTAAATTTTACCTAAATAAATTGTTGAGTCCAAGCGTTGATTACGAAGTGTTTTAGTTGCGTACCTTCTGAAGATGCTTATCAAACTGATACTCCACGGCTAGCTTGGCCCACTGTTTCTTCAGAGGTACTCATTACAGCTTCTCATCCTCTCAACAACCTTTATGATTAATAAAAAGAAATAAACAAATAATTCGACAAAAACATACAACCCTTTTATTCTGACAACATAAATAATAAATTAATCAAATCCCAATATTTACAATATTTATCTCAGTTAAAAGTTTCATACCCCTAGTCGATAATAAAGTCATCAATCAAATATACCCGTGAATTTATGCTCCTCTACATTCATTGTTTTGTTTTAAAGTAGATGGGCCTATCCTCGAACTTTAATTTATTATCCCCTGGTCTATGGTAAGCTCAGTATAAAACTTTTTATATGTGTACACAAATTTTTGCACTTAAAAATTATACAAAGGACCCGTTTACCTCTTACATCTGTGAAGTATTTTACAAGCATTTACACCCTCATATTTATAATAAACAAAATTGTCCTTTACATTTGTCAATAAAATTAAATTTCGGTTCATAAAAATTTTTACCAAATAAAACTCAAATCACTAATACTTTAAATAAATCATCACAAGCACAACAGTTTCAACCAAAAAATTCGTTACTTGGAAAGTTTTCTTCCAGATTACCACCTCTGTAGATGTCTTCCAAATTGACTGCACGTACCTGGATCACTCTATGTTGCTGCCTTCCATTGTGAACAGCAGTCCCATCTCAAACTCGTTGTTCACCCCAAATCCTCAACACTTCCTTTGGACCGTTGCTCCAGGGCCAAACATAACCTCTTCTTCCACTTTATGTGCAACAAGCACCCTCATTCAATTTGTAAATAATTTTCTATTTACAAGTCATCCTGCTTCAATTACTACAATGATTTACTACGGTTCACTCCGTTTAAACTAAGATGCACCTACTTGTGCATCAAAACACTTGTGTAATTTCTAAGTCGGACTGCACTAGTCACGTGGTTTGAAGCTAGGATGATCTTCTGTAAACTTGGAAAATAAGAGAGAACGAATGCCGCATCCAGCAACGCTTATATAACCACAGCCCCACTTGAGTTGCCTGTATTTTTTTACCCATTCCCTGTAAAACTGCCAACGGCTACTCAATTCCACAAAATCCACTTGCACGTAAACACAACGGTGTTTCAAAACTCATAAAACGTCAACATAACACTTCATTATCGCGAAAAACAGTTTTCACTTGTCAACCGTCCAAATATTCCTTGAAATTTTTACTCTTCTGTTTACCCCACACAAATACAATCACGCCTCTCGTGTGCGCGTTCATACATTTATCTCCCTTGCACGTTCATAATACCATCTCTCAGCTTTGTTTTCCTTTCCTACATAAAGTGTCTACGTTGTTTCTGCCTTTTTGGTATTTCTTTCTGTCCCGTGTTTTCTGTCTTGCTTGTAGCCCCTCTATTACTATATTGTTCACGGTTATTTCTCGCTTTCTTTATGTGCGCCTTGACAAATCGGTACCATCTACAAACATGTCGCATCTTAATCTCTCTTATTGGTTTTTAAAGTATACTCGTTTGACACGCGCTTAAAAATCTTTGTCCCTTAACCTACTGATATCTTTCATCTGTCCCTGTTACGTATAAAATATTGTCTGTCGCCTAATTTTATTGATCTGTTTTGAATTAGTAGACCGTTGCTATTAGCCTTGCGTTTTTCCGTTAACACAATTTACCTCGAATTGTATTCTCAACGTAATTAGCTTTTACAAGAATCGTTATTTACCCCAAGTATATTCCATGGAATCATTGACTGTTTCAACGCGTTTACATTATTGTAACGTTCGTCGACTGCTTTTAGCTTATGCTGTATTTAATAAATGTATCTCGCTTCAATTATGGATTTTTATACTGAAAAGCTTTAATACTAATAACCTTTGTACACAATTTTCAACCTTATCATTGATCTCAATTGTTGTCCTTGTACTAAATTAACGTATACAAATTAAACCTACATTATAATATGTAATTTTATCCCACTCTAATTATATTGAAGCGTTTTAAATAAAGTATTAATTTTTATATGCAGGGTACCTATAAATACATAAATTCTTGGCCTATTTACACCTATTTAAGCCTACCCAATTACAGTAATATATATTTCTCAAATAATAGTAAAACTGGAGTGAAATATCGTTCCATATTAAATCATACACTCAATTATTGGCATAATATAAGCTAGCAGTTAGGGGATGGTTTGAAATTTATATTATTGTAATATTTGGATGTTATAAAACCACTTATTTTGCACATTTCTGAACGACATTATTACGGCAGATTACCAAAATCTTTTGTAAATGGTAAATTTTTGTTTCCTGTACTTACTAAATGTAGCCTTGATTAATTAGTTAATTAGTACTAAAGGATAACTTCATAAATTGTATGGTATTCCATTTCTTGTTAACTGAACAAAAATTTTTCTAAAAATTAGTAGCGTGTCATGGTAAGAAATTAAGAGCGTGCTATGAGATGTTTTCATACTAGAAGGATCCTAGATGATTGTGCTATGTTTGTTAAATTGCTGCGTAGAAGGCAATTATTTTAAAGGGATTTTTACAAAATTTTAAGGGTACATAGTACACACATTTAAAGTGTAATACTCTTTTGAAATGTTTATAGTCATATTTCATTTTAATGGTTTCTGTATTAGTAAACCATACCAATAAGATTTGGATTACTTCTTTTAAGAAATATCATTTTTAGTTTACCTGCATTCTTAATCTAAAGAAGTAGTATTTTAGTTCACCGTAGTAATCATTGATGCTCATATTCAAAACCTGTCAAACTCATTACGGCGGTTTCAAGGTTAGAAATGATCTCAGAGATATTTTGTATTCCAAACTACGGCAGTTTTGTGATTCATTTGTTTTCATCAATAATATAAAACGTTGATGCCAATAACATCGCCATACAAAGAAGAAAATACACAGCTAAATTATGCCGATTAAAGAAACGGTAAAGCTGCTTTTTTGGTTCTGATTAGTGTGTAAAAAAGATAAATTTACAAATGTCAGATGGAGATAACAACAAAAGTAAATTTAAATTGCAGTCTTAGTTTATTTTTCCGAGATCTGCCGAAGATAATTTTCATTTCGGTTTATGACAAAGATATGTCTGCTAGTAACCTCGCGTAAGGGTAAGGGCTTTTTTACCTAGAAACCACCGTATTTCAAGATTAGATGACGTTTAATATAATTCCAGATTGAGACTGGTATTTTTTATATGACGGAATTTTGGAACTCTCTTCGAACAAGTTGGTATAGTCTAAGTTTTTGGTACTTTATCGAAACACACAATTTTTAGTGAGGTACTTCACCGGGTTTCTATGTAGATTACCAGTTTGATTATCGGGATTAAAACAGAACGTATCAAAAGTCACTCTCGGAACTTGAAATGGGATAATAATCTGCATATTTCTATGCTAGCTACAGAGAGGGTATGCTTACTATGGAAGTTAGGGAAACACAGTTTCCCTTCGAACTAAGTAAATCATAGTGTAACTATATATAGATAAAGGAAATAGTTAATATTGTACCCGTAAATGCTTTGGTCCACAAAAATAAAATTGTTATTAAGAGCATCTGCTTTAATCTCAAATATTTTCAAAACTGCTAGATAAACTGATACAGCAGACAGAGCTCAGTAGTATACGATGAGCCGCCGAAGCCAAACGATGTGAACAGAATAAAACACTCTGCATGCTATAATCTTGTAGTTTATTTTAATACACATAGTTTGTCATCTAGGTCGGTCGGAACGCGCATGTGCAGGACGTTTTATTGATAAAATAAATACTGTTTTATTGTGAAATTCAACAGTATGATGAACTAGAATTGGTTAGTAATCAAAATCATTTATACCGTACAATTGGGTTAACGCAAAAGTGTTTCGCTTTTGTGAATTATTTAGTTTTAAAGTCCAACTAATAGCCTTTAAAGTAAACTGCATTATAACAGCCAACACTGATGAATACGTAAGCGGCTGAATTAACTTTGTTGCAAATTGTGCATAATTGTGGATGTATTTTGTGCATCAGTGTCAAAATAATTTTCTTGTTATAATTTTGAAGAAAAAAGTAAATTTTTGAGAAAGGTTGGGCCCATTCTAGCATTGATTAAATTAACAAAACAAAGCAAGCTTTATAGAAAACATTTTCACAAAGGGAATTACAAAAATGTGAATAGTTGACCGTTTGTGACAATAAACACCTTTTATTTTACTGTCCGTGTGTTTTATTTCCTAGCGAAAAAATTTATGGAACAAAATAGCTTTTCTAATTTATATAATTTAATTTTTCGGAATATTATGAATAACCATGCAGAATGGGACAACGAAGCCCTAGTTTGCTCTTGCAGGATATCTAAATATGTTGGAAACTGAAATAAATTTTGATCTGCTCTTACTTATGTTCTCCAAGATAGTTCCATTTTGTGATAACTTGTTTGTTATTTTACAAAATAAAACAAACGACATTAATTTTTGCATAAAAAGGTTGAGGATTTAAAATTAATAGTTCTGTCAAAAAAGAACAATTTGATAATTTGTGGACTAAATATGAGCAATTACAAATAAATATGGAACCACAAAGAAAAAGAATGGAAACTGATATTGCTTAAGAACAAAACGGATGAGAAATCACGATCTCGTTACAGTTTTTTAAATAATTATCAATATCCCCCCCCCCCCACTCAACTAGATGCCAGGTTTAAGAACTTTGACACCCTTAAGTTTTTGGAATTAATTAACTTAAAGCAATAAAACTAGAGTTTCTGAATAGGCATTTGGTTCACCTAAACAAAGTTATCCTCGAAATTTTTGACTTTCCTACCTTGTGCTCTAAATTTACAGTGATTTACAATACCTCAAGGCGCTTAAATAAAACGAGTGCTAGTGAGTTGTAAAACTTCTGAGCGATTCCGGACTAGTTGTGCTTGCCCAAAAATTCTTAAATTGTGTAAACTGATATTAACTATTCGCGCTACAAATGCATCTACCTGTTGGGAACTCGACATTTTTCAAAATTATGATTACTTTTTTTTGACTATGTAGAAGTTCTAGATATACGAATTATATTGAATTAAAAAAGGATTTTTAAATTTTTTGTAATACAATACAGAATTTATATGCGTTACTGCTGGAGAGAAAAAACAGAACGTTACAATATAAATAATACATATTTATGTAGTGCATTTCAAAAATATGTTTTCAATGTCCGATATGCAAATAAATAGCTAAATATATTGCTTCTTTTTCGCATTTTATCGATTCATAAAATGAAATAATAATAATAATAATAACAATAATAATAATAATAAACGTTAATCTCCAACAGAAATAATTCAATTACAGAAAATAATTTTCAAGTTATTTAACACATATTCTCAAGGTACAGTAATTGTGTATAAAAATAAACCTAATAGAAAAACTGAAAAAAGAAAGAAAAAAAATGTATGACAAAAACTGATATATCAAAAATTAATTAATACGTTTTATAAGGTCTTCAAATCTATCGTTAAAACATCCAAATCATGAAGTATCTGTTATAAGTTAGACACACTACTGTGGCTGGAGAGTGCAACGATAAATTTATTCTACTCGTTTGAAGATAAAAAGTATTGCTAAAACGCGCATTTTGACAAGGCAATACCAATGAAATCTTTCCTGGTAGATAAGGGCAATCTATTTCATTGTTTAATAATTTATATAAGAATCTTATATTTATACTTTTTCGTCTGCATTGGAGTGACCGACAATTAAGTACGCTATAATATGATCTTTCTAAAACATTTAATCACAATGATATATATCGATGTAATTAAGACTCATTTCAAAGCCATTTAGCACCATTCCGTAAACATACAACACTCTGCATTTGAAAAATAACGAAAATTTTAAAAAAGCTCAAATTTTGTAAATACTTATTTTCATAGTAGCGTGTTGGTAGAACATTCAGTGTATTATATTGTAAACGCATAAAACCGATTATTGCACAAATTTCATTCGTATTATATAAGCCAATTGACTTTTTAGATAAGAATAGAATATATTCCACGACTAAAAATACATTTTTGAAAAACTACTCATGCATTATTCTAAAGGAATTTTAGCTTGCAGGGAAATTGCGGACCTTTAATCTTCATTTTATTTTTAAAACAAATATATTAAAAGTTGTGAAACGCGTGATTCATAAACCTGAAGAACATTCCATTGATAATAGGTAAAAGACAATTTAAACATACATTCACTTAAAGAAAACGAAAGTAATAAATAAACCGAAGGGGGTCGTAAAAATGAAGGAATGACAACGATAAATCTTAAACATAAGGAATAACGCGTGTAATTTTATTAATTAATGATAGTCTCAAAGTTCTTTGAACGTCAAGTTTGATAAATGTTGCATAATTTAGACACCCTTTCTAAATTTAAACCAACCAGAACAGAGGGATAATACACAGAGTGATCTAGAGTTTTCTAGATATCGTAAAATTCAAAGGTTCAATACTATATAACTAATTAACGAGGGGAGTCAATAGTCAGTAGCTAGTAATCTGTTGAGTCGATGGTTAGTGTTTAATACTCGTTAAAAGAGACAATGTAAGTTGTTAACACTCGTTTTGAACACCATGCTATGAGTCTAATATAGTAAACAGACCACTTTTATTGACAACTTTGAAAGTTTATTGCAACTCTAAAGAAAATAAATAATTAAATAGCTTTAAATAAATAAACAATAATAACTTACAGTGACATACAGTTATAATTGGAATGGAACGCATACATGAAATGGATTTAATGGTAAATTGATTATTAAATTTAAACGATTTGGGCTATCTTGGTATATAGAATTAACTAAGGCCATGCCTTCAATAACCGGATAGGTAAAGTAGGGTCCCTTTATCTGCTTAATTTTCGTATAAAACTTATTTCATAATTATTAATATCAGTCTTGTCAATGATTTCTCCAGCAAATAGTAATTTGCGTTTATCCAAGACAGTTGGGTATTCTACAGGCACAAACTGTCTAAGCTGAAGATTTTTGCTAAAACCATTTTGTGTTTGTTTGAGAACTCCCTTCTTGCAATATCTTGATCTAACAATATGATAGAAGTGATTCATTACTACATGAATCATGAAGGCTAATCTCAGATATATTATGGCTGTTTCGCGATGATATACCACCTTAAACTTTTACGCTTTGGCGGCGAAGTAGATACAATTTTTTCTTTTGCGGTTTTCTGTGCAATTGTTGGCCTATTCTCTGTGTGCGTTAATCCTGCAATACATTTTCTTAAGCTCTGGGTTAAATGGCCGCTTAGTAACTTAGTTTCGATCTCAATTTTCTGGTAGTTTTTCAAAGCTATTTACCTATCCAAGGTATAAATTCGACAGGCAACAAAACCTTGTTTTAGGTTTTCCGTTGCATCTTTTAATAAATCAATCTGATTTTTCGATAATTTTAGCAATTCGGTTTTCGGTAGCACTCCTCTGTATTTCTCCTTCCGCGACCTTAGCAATTCACACCATTTTTTTTACTGGCAAAAAGAGCGCCATATTTAGTGGCTGGCACAAATTTGTGGCATCGGGAAGAAGCAATGTAAAACTTGTTAAAATTTTGACACTCATTAGCGACAAGTTACGAAATATCACTTGGTAAATTGTCGCCTACCAGGGCACGTGATTATGGTTGCTCCTTAAGATACGCTGATGCCAATCTTTTAAACTAATCTTTGAAAATTTTTTATCAAATCACCAACTTTTGGTTCTATTAAACAGTGTCGGGTGGTACAGCCTCAATCCAGATGGAATACAAAATGTCCGCCTTGTATACTGGTTGTTCTTGACATCATGACGGATGTGCTTTTTTACTAGAATCTCATGTGACTAGAGGACGTTTATCTCCACGTTTACATAGCACTTTCACTTTCCAGATCATTAGTGAAATTCGTCTCATCATAATTTATTATAATTTCGGGTTGCGGTTTTTCCTGTGAAACTTGCATCTTATCAAAATAGGTTACATTTAATGCACCTACGCCAATTACTGTTTGAACATATGTATCATTTCCAACAAACCGCTGGTGCCGTAGCAAAAACCTAAAAACAAATTCATTCCGGGAAGGTTATTCTTAAACCTTGTTTACTGTAGGATCGCATATGTCTAGATAACCATAAATAATTTGGAGTCTAATTTGGCGAAAGGAAAGCCCCATTCAGCACACAACTTTAATGTTTTAATAACGCCAGTTTCTGCAGTATTACATAGGACTGTCTGTCCCACATATTTTCCCCTATTTAATCCTAAATGCTTCCTTTTTAAGGGTCTTGAAATTTTATATGCCTGGCTTATTCTACTTATCGATTTACTATCTTTTCTTTACTTTTCTAAGGTTTTTTTGTAGGCGTTTCTCTGAATATTAACAAATTCGTATTCATCCAAGCTACGTTTTATATTTGTGTGGCATTTTCTACAGTGGCCTACTTCACCGCAAAATAGTTGTTTGTTTACTTTGTTATATCTACATAATAAACAAACTATTATTAGTTAATTCCAATTATGAATACAACCTCCAATTTACTGGCATATCAGTAAACATAGACAGCAAGATAAAAATATATCTATAACTAGTTCAGGCATTCGAGGTTTTACAGCATTTTCCATGTAAACAGAACATTAGGAGAAAACACTTTTATTTACAGAAAAGTAAGTTGAGGAAGTACGGTTACAGATAAAAATGTATAGGTACCTTAATACTAACGTATAGAAGTAAATATGGTTTATTTCCAGACTCTAGATGGTAGTACCTATTATTCTACAAAAGTTTACAATGGGTTACTTTACCACAGGTTATTTCCTTCACCCAAAATGTACCTGATGACTAACAACTTTTTCGTTTGCAATATATCGTGCAATATTTAATAAACAGGGGTTGTCACTCAAAAATGTTTTCTACTTAACCCTTATGTGGCTGAAGGTGGTACCCGGGTACTTTTAGTGCATCAAATGTGAGATATTTCATTTTTGGTAAATCGAATCATTGTGGGCTTCTAGGACATCTTCAAGTAGGTCATTATACACACATTTTAAAATTTTTAGATACGGTGGATGTATGGGGGTTGCATTTTTTTTACTATGAAGAAATTTTACATCCTTCTGGCGGATGGTGGTACCTGGGTACCACATGTATTTTATACAGGAAAACAATGGAAAGTGTTTGTAGTAATTTATTATATTGTTATTAGTATTATATTTTAATGTTATTTACATGTTATAAAATATAATGAAAAAAATAATAGATAATTATTTATCCTGACACTGAAGACATTTAACCCTTGCATCTGTGTGCTGAAGGCACACCGGATGTTTACAAACGCTACATGCTTTCCGAGTTTTTCTTTTTATTTTCTCTTCGCTGTGATAGCACATTTTACATATTCCTTTTACTGCGATGCGTCCAGAAGAATCCCGCTGATTTATAGAATTAGGATTATGTGAAACTTCCAGACAAATTCCTAAAATGCTTTCAATCGCGCTTTTAATAAACCGATTTCGCAATATTATGGCGTTTTCACCTCTTTGAGTTACGGCAGATAAACACAAATCACGAGCTAGGTCTTTTAGAAAATTTCGCCTCTTATTTGTACTATTATAAATTTGAGGATTGTTGTTCGTATATATGACGAAGGCACCCAGAGCTGCTACATCCAGCATGTTGTAAAAAAAGGCCAAGAGCCAGCGACTTGTTCGTCTCTTGGTTGTATAACTACCCTGCATTTCATCCATAACGTCAACGCCTGACTTAGTATGGTTATAAAAAGAAATAATTTCAGGTTTTTTCTTCAAGGTGTCATCCACTGCATTCGTAGAGTGCATTGTAGATAATAAAACTACTGCTTTATTTACTTTTGGCACATACGAACACAGCATAACATCTTTCTGGAATGCAAAAGTAGTAGAATAGAGATCTCTCTCTTTGCTAGCTAGAAGGACCTTAGGAATGTAGGGTTTGTTTTTCCTAAGGGTACCAACCAAAGTGAGACCAATCAATTTTAGCATGCGAGCAAGGGGAATTGATGTGAAAAATTGTCGGTGGTAATATTTCGGCCCGAATTTTGTAAAGTTGACATAAATGCATAACTGTTTTTTCACCGATGTTCACTTCTCGCCCATTGCCAGCTAATTTTCCAGTGTAAATTGATCCTTGGCATGGATAAAACGTTTTGGCATCACATACCCAGAATACCTTAATTCCATACTTAGCCGGTTTGAAGGCATGTACTGAGTAAACCTTGTCCGTCCACGATAAGGAAAAAGTTGCTCATCAACAGTTAGGTGTTCATAAGGCGAATAACACTTCAGCAGATTTTGGTTTAGCATAAGCCAAATGTCGCTTATTGCCGCAGCTTTATCCGTTTGTAATCTATCCGGTCTTGTTATGGAGTTATCAAATCTGATGAAACGTAGAATCTGTTTGAAGCGATCTCTACTCATTGCTGCTTTGTATAACGGTAAGGCGTCTGATTTCCACAATTCATCAATATGTTCAGTATTTGATTTATGAACGCCTGCCATTAGTAGAATCCCCAAAAAAGCATCCAGCTCCTAAACCGTAATATCTTTCCAGACTCGTGGTACCCGAGGCGAGTTTTTGTTGAAATCATAATAAACTTTTTTAGCTTTTCGATTAGACTGCTTTATGATAATCGATTTCATTTCAGATGTCACTAATGCACAGAACGTATCTATACGTGAATGTAAAGCGGTTATTTTAGTTGGACCACCTCAAATGAAAATCAAGAGATTAGAATGGGGCAGAATAGGTATAAGTTTTTACCTCGTTTTCGAATAATATTATACAACCGCGTTTGCGTTGAACGTAGTGGATTCTTGTTCCAGATGGTCTCATCTTTAGCACGATAAACGTTATCTGTTGGTGGTGTTGTAGTTTCTTCTTCTGGCTCCACAACCAATTCCTGTTCCTCGTCACTGTCGACTGCTACTGATATTTCGATGGGGACCCTCTCTCCAGCGCGAACATCATCGACATCTTAGTCTTCGTCGCTTACTGCTGGTACATACTCATCTTGGTCATCATCTTCATACTGATCACTAAATTCTTCGTCGAACATTACATACAAACTTTCGAGGTGCTCATCTGTTATTCTATATGCATATAAACGACAATCAATAATAATTACAAAAGCTGTGATTTGTATTCTTGGATATCTACATAAACAAAAATATACTAAGCCAACTTACTTGTCTAATTGAAGATATCCTGTTGAATTATATGGCAGGTCAGCAGCAGGGGCTCTACTTCTAGAAGGTCGACTAACAGAAGCAGCATTGCTACCAGGAGTTTTATTTCTAGATCTATTACCAGAGGCTGCATTGCTACCAGAACTATATTCACCGCCTTCAGAAGTACTTGGAATATTATGTTGAATTCTACGCATTGTTATAACACTGCTAAACAGTATACCGCACCACATAAAATCACAATTCAGACTAAACATACGCTTCTCCTATCGCAGGAATGAAGGTAAAGCGTATCTTAGTTGACGCGATTATGATAGCACACCTAACATCCTGTAAAATATACTGTGGTACCCGGGTAACACCTGTAGCCATGTATGTAAAGTTATTTTTGCAGCCTTATAAGGGTTAAACACAATCATGTACAGATAACGTGATTTTTTAAAAAACGGCATTTTTCACTTTTTTCGCGAACTTATATAGCCCTTATCAACCTGTAGATGACACCCGAGATGAAAATTTACCTAAGAAACATTGTAGACAGTTGCCCATTCTTATTATTGGTACTGGACTTTAATCTATCCAGTAGATTATATCGCTTATTGCAATGTGTTTACGAGGTATCGATCTTTTGTATGTAACAAAATACTAAGATGTAAGCAACTTGATATAAAAGTAATTCATATCAATAGCTAGCGATTGGAAGATGATAAATAATATATAGATATTTGCACATTCATTCACGTAAGATCTTGATTAAAAAACATATTTAAAAGAAATAAAACAGCCACTCTTAAGGTAATCTATAAACTAAAACAATATTGTGTTTGGGAGTTTTAGTGATGGATTTGAGAAACGACTATCATAAAATTGAAAATCTACTTTACGAAAATAGGAATCATTCACATAAACGTCGTAACTTTATTATGCTTCAAAATAAAGAAAGCATTCCATAACTGTGCTGAATAAATAAAAAATCCCTGTGCCTAAGTATTTATTCGAATGAATGACGACTGCTTTTTATGTGAGAAGCTTAAACTAAATTTTCTCGAAATAAATTTGAGTGTCAATAAAACGGATGGATACATAAATAAGTTATGAGCATTCTGAAATGCTTTCATATCTCATTCTAATTAGATTTCCGTTTTGAACAGTGTGTTATTAATTTTCTATTGTCCTCGTAAGGTTATTCAGAATAACATTTAAACAGTCTGACAGCTTACACTATGCAATATTTTATACATATGTATAAACTACAAAATACTAATATATTAAAAATTCACTGCGCAACTTTCATAAAGAAAGATGTTTCAAAAGCCATCGTAAAACGTATGAGAATCATCATATCTAGAGATGCCGCATCCGCACATATCTTGGTGGTTAACACCGGCATTAAACCAAAAAGAAATTAAATGTTTCAATTCGAGCGTGCTTTATTTATGTCATTTCGTCGCCCGCTACCAATAAATGTTTTATGCCGATGCAGTAGTAATATAGTTTAACTGCCCAAGCATATCTAAGCATTATGTAACGAGATAATGATTTCAGAAGAACGACTGAATGTTCCAATCTTTGTATTGCGCGGCAAAAGTCCGGCAAAATTAATTCAATATCGTAAAGTTGTTTCTTTTGCCTGTCAATGAGAGTGGAAAGGTGTTGCAAAAATTATATTTTGGGTAGAATGCGAGATATAATTTATTAAGCTAGGAAGTTACTCCTTGTCTAAATTTTAATTAATTTCTATTCAGTAGCTCTCCTATAGTTCTTTTTCAGACGAATAATTTAATATATTCGGAATCAGTTGCGGTGTAAAATTTATAAAAATGATAACTCCTTATTAAATAATTTCGATACCTAGATTTTTATATAGCCGTTTGATTAGTTATTTATGTTTTTCACTTGATCTTTGCGCTTGAATACCAATCCACAATCCTCTCCAATGGGACATTCCAATGTTTTATTCTGAATTTTACAGTAATCCTAGATATTTAACCCTTAAGCGAATCTTTTGTTGCATCCATTGTTATTTTCATGGAACGTGGTTTTCAATTTCTACTCAAAACCTATTTGTCATTACCTCATGCAAACAAAGATGCAACATCATATGTATATTTTATAAAATCTCACAATTGTTAAACGACTAATAAAAAACGCGTAAACTACTCTTTTATGAAGAATATAAAACCGAAGAAGTTCCTTATCCTAAAATATTCTCATTGCACTTCATACGCGGGTGCGATAAACGTTCGAGTAGAAGTTCGAATACATCTGCGTGTGCGTTTGTATTTATGTAAACACGTAGGTATGCGATTAAGCGACTGAGTATGAGTACATGTGCCCTTGCTTGTACCAGTGAACATGTTCGTTCCTGTCGTTCCTTCCGCCTTGCGCTTTGCGCCTTGCGCTTTGCGCCTAGCGCCTTGCGCCTTGCGCATTGCGCCTTGCGAATTGCGCCTTGCGCCTTGTTCCTTGCGTCTTGTGCCTTGCGTCTTACGCCTTACGCCTTGCGCCTTACGCCGGGCGCCTTACGCATTGCGTCTTGCGTCTTACATCTTTCGAATTGCGTCTTGCGTCTTACGTCCTGAGTTTTGCGCCTTGCGCCTTGCAGCTTGCACATTGCGTCTTGCGCCTTGGGGTATGCGGTTTGCGCCTTGCGCCTTACGTAGTGCGTCTTGCGCCTTGCGCATTGCGGTTAAGATCTTAAGTCTTACGCCTTGTGCCTTACGCTTTGCGCTTTGCGCCTTGCGCCTTATGCATTGCGCCTTACGCCTTACACCTTGCGCATTGCGTCTTGCGCCATGCGCCTTGCTCCTTGCGCCTTGCGTCTTGCGTCTTGCGGCTTGCGAATTGCATCTTAAGTCATGCACCTTGCGCCTTGCGCCTTACGATTTTGCTTGGCGCGTTACGCAAGTTATGTAATCCCCCAATTGTTATATATATATATATATAAAAGAAACTAATAATTAAGAAGTTATTAGAAATATTAGAAAATGCGCTAAGTAATGTGCAACAATGTAATGAAGGACAATTCATTTCAGTTTATAAACGTTCAGGGGAACGGAAACGCTACTTTGTAGCACAGAGATAAGTGACACTGCAGATGTCAGGTCACAGGCGGTTGTAGATAGTCACGTACCGAGATTACTAAGAAGTAAGCTAGCAACAAAGTAGTTATGAATAGATTTAAGATAGCAACAATGTATTATGAATAAGAGTCAAGTGTAAGCTGACATTAGGTTTGCAAGTTCCCACAGAAATGTGAGGGGGTACGGATATTATAAAAGGCCCGGGAGCACCACTCGAAGACAGTTAATCCATCGTTCAGCTTTAACATTGCAGTTCGTTAGATAACTCACTTTGTACAATTAATTAATATGTTTTCGACTTAGGATAATTCATTTTCAAGATTGTCAAAATTCAATGTTAATTTCTGTATAAACAAATAAATGTGTTAAGAAGTTTGGAGAAGTCTTTTTAAAAAGGACCGCTCGCAGCCACGAACCTTAACTGGCGCAGTCGTAACGGATGTCAAAAGGGCACTAGCGAATCCAAAATCGAGAAACTGGTGGTCTGGAATTTCAATTCCGAATTTGGCAGAACCAAAACAGAAGTTGGAGGCGAAACAAGAATCGTTCAATCCCAGCAAACAAAAGAAGTTAAAGGCGAAACAAAAATCGTTCAAATTCAACAAAAGAAAAATTGTAGGCGATACAAGAATAGATCAAATCCAAAAGAAAACCAAAGAAGAGAAATACTCAATAAAATCAACAAGGCAACTGGTGTAAGTTCATTTTCCTTTAAACCAATTAAATTTTATTTTTATTTTTAACAAACATATGATTTATATATGTATATTGACTATTGTTACCATTATTTTATGCAATTTTTTGAAAATAATCTACTTAGCAATTGCTAGAGATTATCTTCAAGCTGTTATTGAAATTCTATCATTATTTTATTCTGAATGTGAAAAAGATTTATAAGAACTTGAGAAAAAGTATTTTTGAGACACAAAAACTAGAGACAATTAAAAAGTCGCAAATTTTAAGCGCACTTGAAAATATATTACGTATTAAGTGGCGCAAGAAATTTTTTAGAAACTAAATCAAATTTCTAATTCAACAATCCGGCATTTAACTGGCACAATACTCCGAAAATTAAATCACGAATTTAAAATCTTATAACAACGTAACTACCCAAACGCAAAAAAAACTCATCGTACTCTATAAATAGACAATTTGCAATCTATTATTAAAACCCTACGTCTGTATTACGAGAATTATCCAAATGCGAAACCTCATCGTCTCATCTTAAAAAGTGAATAAAATCATTACCTTGAACGCAACAAATATCTAATTATAGCTGCGAAACACCATTTTAAACTGTACAAGCTATTCAAAACATCGCAAATCTAAATATAACCACACGGAATCCTTCAGAATAAAAGCTCCAAGCATTATAAATTAAATACAAGTACGACCGGAAACTTATATAAAGTATTAATTTAAATTACGTTCAACTATAAAACCAACGCAGCAAACTATAAATAATTACCACTGAAAAACGCATATTGCAACCTCATTCATGCTTGACAATTTTAATTAAATATTTCAACGCATAAATTGTATTACTCCTAAACACGACATTATATAATTGAGTATTTTATTGACGAAGTAGTTAATTATATAAAGACGCAACCTATTCAAACCAAAATTTTTAAGAAAGATCAAATTGTAATAAATCACCACGATTACTGAATAACATCCACAGTATCTTTAAAATTAACCTTGCAACTAAGTAACTGGCAACATCCTGCAGCAGATTACAACATAATAAGCATCGCAGACACCTTACAATCGCATAAACCCACGAGAAGAGATAATTATTACACACATAATTAAAATCGCCGAATTAAAATAGAAAATCTTTAATGACGCAAAGCATTCAAGTAAGATAAATTACCACAAAAACCACTCAGTCTTATTAAAACTTAACATCGGCAAATTATAAATAAACGTAACCAAACCAATACTAAACGTAAAACTTATCAAATAACTACACAACCGTGCAAGTAAATACAAATTAAGCAAATCAATTCTTTAAATAATCCGAAACAACCCAAGCTAAAAACAGCAAGTAACCCGACGCAATTTAAACGGAAAAGTGTAAATCCAAGCAAAGAATAACACCACAAACAACGAAATAAATCCAAATTTTTCAAAGATCGAAAAACAATTAAAGTCAAATTAAAAATTTAATTAACAAGGACATTTCCCAGCCAAAATAAGTAGTGAAATAAAGATCTACATGGAGATAATACTCAAATTTAACGGTTACCAATGCTTACTCATTAATTTTATTAAAGCTTCTGAAATATTCCTAAAAACATTCTATTAGCCTGGTGATAACGAAAGGAACATTTTGCTTATCCGCCTTATAATAAGTAAACTAACCGGAAGGGCACTAACATTAATCGCCAGTCGAGATAACCTAGATCAGTGGGAGGAATTCAAACGCGTATTAATAGCATATTTTGGAGATTAGAGAAACCTGAAATGTCTAGTGAAAGATTTCATAAACCTTAGAATGGAACACAACCAATCCCCATATCAATTTGGAATGAAATGCCACAATGTAAGAAGCTTAATCTTGACATAACTCAAAATTGAAGAAATCGACCCAAATGTAAGACTTTTAAAAACAAAAATGTACGACGAGGTGGCATTAGACACATATCTACATGCACTACCCGAACGACTTTCAGATAAAATTAGATTTCAACATCCCCAAGACTTAGAAGAAGCAATGAATATGATAATCGAAGAAAAAAATGTAATGTACTACAGAAACCAACTATATAACCCCAACGCGAATAAAAGCTACACGCCAATAAAGACCATACAACCCGCGAGACAAACAAGTCCACAACAAAAATTTACCCCGTTCAATGCACAAACAAACCAAACGCGAACCAACAATCTACATTTTAACAATTCGAGTTTTGGTAATTCAAAATTTAACAATCAATATAAACAATTTCCAAAACCAACATTTTACCCAAACTTTTCAAAACTCGCATTTCAACTAACATTCAACCCAAACTTTTCAAAATCCGCATTTCAACCGAGATTCAACCAAAATGTAAATCAGCAAAGACCAGCATTCAACGCGAATCCTATTAGAAACTCACCGATGATAAACAATAATAATCGCAATAACTATTATAAACCCACACCAATGGATACCTAATCTGGTAACACTAGACCCAACACCAAAATAACACACATTAGACCAAACCCCAATCAAAAACGCACTTTCACCTCAGAAGAGCTATTTCATCAAGAAGTAGAGGAGTATGAAGTTGACCAGAATAATTGCAATCGACCGTGTACAAACAAGGAACAAAACCAATCAAACCATTACGAACGCGAGGAATCATACGAAACTTACAAAGAGGACGACGAAGAAAACGCGTGCTCAAATATTCAAATGGACCAATTTATAAACGACCAAACGTAATAAACTTAAATAATATGAATCACTTTGTACTACCCTATATCGAGATACCCCACGCTGAATTTAAACTACTAATCGATACCGGATCATCAAAAACATTAATAAGCCCGCGAATGACAACACACTACAATTTTTTAAAATTGCTCCCAATACCCAAATCATATTTATTTGTTCTTCCACTGTAAAATTCATCTTGAAAACTCCTTCAAAGATTACATTTAAAACAGAACTGATAATGACAACACACTACAATTAATAAACCTAAATGACATTTTGATTGTAATTGTTATTTTTTTTAAAG
Source organism: Platerodrilus igneus (assembly GCA_036346225.1). NCBI lineage: Eukaryota > Metazoa > Arthropoda > Insecta > Coleoptera > Lycidae > Platerodrilus > Platerodrilus igneus. The sequence goes on from JARFIW010001344.1 coordinate 920,877, forward strand.
CCTGTCTGATTTCCTGTTTGAACATTTTCTATAAAATGCATATTGTTGATCTGGCAGATTTTTGTTGATAGCGTATTATTGTAGGTTGTTACATCTTTAGTGAAAATTGTTATTGGATAAGTGTAGTTGATTGTTAATCAAAATGTATTAATTGTTATATAATATTCTCCAATAGTAAGTTATTTTTAGTTATGTATACTAAAAACATTCTTAAAATTTGAAGAAAATCAAAAATATCTCAGAAAGTAATGGATTTAGGTATAGGGAATGCTTAACAAAAATGAAAGGGCACTTAATGCACTATCATTGTAGTATAAAAATTGGTAGGATGCTATTTAAAAAAAATTAAAAAAATTGCATTCTGCGAAACCCGACACACCCTGTATACTGTAAAGAAATTTCAAAAAAGTGATAATTGCAAATATACTATGGTATATAGTAAAATTTTCTGCATCTTGAAAATTCTCATAAGTTGCGTATTAGTGCAGTGGCATTGTATCTAATCAAGGTTATTTTTTCTAAAAACAGTTGGATATCTCAAAAACTAAAAAAAATAGATAGATATAATTTGATATCAAGTTAAAGCTCTTTTTATGGGCTTTCCAAAAATGTAATAATATATAGGGTGTTCCATTTAAAAAAATATAAGTTGAATATGCCCTGGAATTATGAAACACCCTATATACTTTCAAATATTTTTTAAATGTGCACTTTAGGCATGTCTAATATGCCTCAAAATTTGGTTTACGTAGCTTTTATAATAACGGAGTTATCGACCATTGCCACACTAAAAACTCACCCTGTATATATTACAGTTCCGGCAAAACTGAGATGCAGGTTCAAATCCTGTCCAAGGCCTTATATTTTCCTTCTTTCAATTACTAGCTCGATTTGAAATGATCATTTGTGCTTTACTTAAAAAGTCTAAGTTATTATTTCATCTTATATATATATATATATATATATATATATATATATATATATATATATTGCTACGAAAGTCCCACCTTTTGGGTCGACATAAATTGCTCTGTAATCAACTACGTCCGTTGTCCTATGACTTGTGTCCCACGATTGGGTACCCATAAATACTCTGAATTCAAGCCCCACAACTTGGGTCGACATTAGTTGCTGCGAATTTTGACTCTCTGGAAGACAACTTAAACAACAACCTTTAGATTACTTACTGAGTGCCACTAATTGCTGCAAACTGTGGAGATAATGAACTGTTGGTAAGTAGTACCTGAAACGCTTCAAAAAAATACATGCAACTAAAAAAAATATCTACTACGAAAATCACATACATTTATTACATACTCAAAATAAGAATTATACACGCCAAATCACAATTAAAAATTACACTTCACACATTATTAATCCATTATATACAACGCCTTTATAAAATAATACATGTCATAATTTATTTGGTATCATTACTCCAATCACTATTTACAACTGATATTACTTTATAAAGTAACCGGGTCTTCCTCTCGTAATAACTTTACCTCAGGTTTAGTACGAGCTCATAATAACCCTCAAACCTTTGTGCAAAGATAGCACATTATTTTCCAAAAGTACCCTTTTACCTTGTACATACCAACATTTGTTAATATCAATCATTTTAAATCAAAATTTCCAAATAAAAATACAATTCAATAATGCAATATAAAAATTTTATTAGTCACCTTTTAAATTTGTTCTTTTTTTAATCGTAACTTATACACACAATGCACAAATGGTCATTGAACACTAGTTCATATATGTAGAAAATAAGAAAAACCAAAACCAACACTTAGAGCAACAGTTACCTAGATACTAGTTCAGCATACGGCTGCCATCATTCTCACTTCGACTGCGATATACAGGAACACTATCTTGTCTTGCCATAACCATATTTTTTAGCACTAACCATTTAACCATCACAGCATCTATCTCCAGATTAAATGCATTCAATTTACTCAAGCTCCTCGACAACAACCATAAAATGTTGATGCACACCCAATTTTAACAATCACCGATATCTATTCTAGCTCCATATGCACTCTGTTTTTGCATACTTATTGCAAATTCAAATTCAAAACAAATTTTACTTACTCAATTTAGTGCATATATATTAATTTTGTAGTCATCACCTGGTTGATAAGCTTTATGCTATTAAAACTTGTACACTATCATCAAACTCTGATTGAAGGACCAAGAGCATACTCTAAGAGAACTTAAGAGAGCGTAATTTTAAGGAAGCCCAAAACAACCTCCTGGAGTTTGTGTACAGTTTTTCACCCCACAAAAGCCTGTCAATCCAAACATACACTTTTACGTAAAATTTGCCACTGTTTTTCCGTAATTTTGAAACATGCGCTCAAAATTTCTAGTAAAATCTTCCAACCGCCACGATTTTTCAGAAATAATTCTTTGAAACGCTAACTAAAATTCGCAACCCATCTTTGCTTGACTTGGATCCCCGTATTTAAAACATCAGTCACCAATCAAGTTGCACTTTTAAACTGACAAAGTTAACATTCAAAACGATCCTAATGCAACAATGGTAACATTTATCTCTTTCAACATACGCTTCCAACAATACCTATCTTTTGCTGTGCACTCACTCCAGTTTGTATTGCCACTTCTTTGTTACGATTTCATTACCCTAACACGTTATCCTCATCTCACTTGTATTTATTTTATCCTCTACGCCCTCTTTGTTTCTCGTTGTAAGCTTGAACTTGTAACGGTAACAGTTATCTCCACACCTGAGTTATAAATCTAATACAATTGACAGCAATCACCAACCCTAATTGGAATTTGCTGTTGTTTGTTCAACGCTATCTTAAAATATACCGGGAAAATAAAAACGGTTAAATTCGCTTCTTATTTACATGTTATTAGAAAAGCTTTGACAAACGGTTTTAAAACTTTCAACACCTATAACTATACTAAAACGGTTTAAAATACAAACGCTTTTGAAATTATACATCCTCTTTGTTATAATTAAATACAAAGCTTAAATTGTTATGGAATTTAGATGTTCGTTTTTCTTCGGCATATTCCTATGCACAAATTTAAAATGTTATCTTATATACACTATCTTTACGGATATTTATACCTGCAAGGTTATAAAAATAAGCTTTTAGCTTCCTAAGTATTTCAGCCGAATTACTGACTTTTACACTACCTATGCAAAAAGCGTTTTCAAGCGCACTCTGTTGTTTTATATGCTAAAATAGCAACATACACCGAACAACTAAATTTTAATACTATTATAACCCCTAGTATATATATATATATATATATATATATATATATATATATATAATTAATATAGGTAGTTAACTACACAAGGTAAGTTGATAAATACTATTGTGTTACAGTGAATAAGGTGAAATAATAACTTAGACCTTTATGCAAAGCCCAAATGATCATTTCAAATCGAGCTAGTAATTGAAAGATGAAAAACATAAAGTCTTGGACAGAACTTGAACCTGTATCTTGGTTTTGCCGGAATTACGCGTCTACCAATTACGCCACCAAGACCGATGACGACAATTGCGAAATTTACAAATTTAAATCGTGTACACAACTATACACAAACCTAACTTTCAATTACGTCGGCATTTTTGTCAATCATATCTGACATTGTCAAGTTTTTGACTTATGTCAGTTATAGACAGGAAGCTACGCTCAAAAGTACGGCTATAAGCCAAGTATTAAATATATAAATATTTTAGGTAGTTAATTACACAAGGTAAGTTAATAAACACTATTGTATTACAATAGTGTTAGCGTTTTTAAATATGTAATACATTTCTAACAATTCTCTTTGGATCGTTTACTTTCAATTTGCAGTATTATAGGATTATCAAAATCTATTTTATGTTGGTTTGTAGTTGCGTGAATGGTCGAAGTACAAGCGTTTGGTGTAACACGAATGTCACTTTTATGTTCAGTTAAGCGTTGTTTTAAGTGTTGTGAGCTTTGACCAATGTAGGTGAGGTTGCAGTCTAAACACTTTATTTGGTATATAACATTCCGTTGTTGAAGGCATGATGTATTATCTTTTAATTTAGAAAAAGGGCTGTTTTAAGTTAAAAGGTTTCGTTTAGCAATTTTAAGTTGAATTTTTTAAAGATGTTTTCCAATTTTGTACTTAAGTTTTCGATGTAAGGAATTATATGGTATGTAGGCATATTTGGAGAAGATACAGTATTATTGTTTATGTGTTTATTAGAAAAGTCGGTGGTTATTGGTGCTTTATGATTGTATAAAACGATTTTTATTAGTTTTGGGGATAGCTATTGTTTTTTTGGAATCATAAATAGTTTATCTAGATTATTTTTGATATAGTGACGAATGGTATATTTTTTTTATTCTATGTTTTAGACCTAGAATGAAATTTATTTTAATTTTGTATTGATAATATGAATGATAATTTAGACATCTACCAGAGTTGGTTGGTTTCTGATACCAGTCTAAAATAATAGTGTTATGGCTTTTTCTAATTAATAGAGTGTCAAGAAATGGAACGGATCGGTTATTTTCTAATACAACGGTAAATTTCATTTTATCATTGTATCTATTGAAAATTTGGAAACTTTCGTTAATTTTATCTTCTGGTACAGATGCTATTATATCGTCAGCAAATTTTTTAATTAGGGATGGACTCGGGCTCGGACTTTCGGGCCGGCCCGGCCCGAGCCCGGCCCGATTTCGGGCTCGAATCCGGGCCGGGCCTTTGACTACTTTATTCGGACCGGTCCCGGGCCGGGCCTATCTTTTTTCGGGCCGGGCCGGGCCAAACGACTCGGGCCGGCTCGAACTTTTCGGGCCGAAAAACACACGAGTAGATACTCCATCGTCCCTTCACTTCTATCTCACATTGAGTAAGTAAATGTTCTTAATTATATTTTCACATAGTGTCTTCATGAGCCCATTAATAATCAGTTTTTCGTCTTGTTTAGTGTAAAGGAAACGTGATATTATAACTCACTTCTTATACCGAATATTTTTTCTAGTCCTATTTAATGTTCCTCATGTTGTACTTTAGGCAAGTTAAAGATGCTCAGGAACATCAAACTAGGTGATTTATTCATAATTCAAAAGTTTGCACGATTTATATTATGTATATGTATATACTCCAAATATCAATCATGCGGCGAACGTCGATATTATCAATCACGTGTATAATTTATGTCTACCGCCTAAAATACTAGAGAGTTATTGCAAAGTTCATTTTACCAATTTTTTAATAAAGTTTTACCTTATTTGACATTTACACATGCGCAATTACACCTTTAATGTTTGTACTTTATTAAAATACAGAACACCTTTATTTAATTTAAACACAGGCAGGTAATGCTTTTATTTAAGGCGCCTTAATTTTGACATATGCCAAATGCCTAACGTACAAACTTACATTTAATTGTCTGCTTTGTGTATAAATATAGCGATATAAATGGTTTTTTGTAGTGTTGTTTCTGTAATTAAATTTAGAAATATAATGTCCAAGTTTATAACACGAAAAAGATATAAAACGTCAACGCTCTAAATACGAGGATGCTGTTTTGTAATGCTTTTCCTAGAAGTAAACTGTAAAAATCCTTTTGAAAACAGATATGCTATATGCTTGGAAAGAAGTAAAAACAGTGTCTTGAAGTAAACTCAAAAAGTATTCCGTGAAAACACTTTGACAAGACATACAAATGTCATCGAATTAGTGGAAAATAAAAGACTCAAATAATAAAAAACGGTTCATCTTTGTGTGAATACAATTTCTTTGATTTTTTCCAATATAGTTAAACATGTAGATCACCTTATCACAAAAGAGATTGATTCTTTATTCATTTTTAAAACATTACCTATAGATATAGAATACTAAACACATATGTTAGAATAAAGAGTAAGGGAAAAAACACTTGCACTAAAACTCCTTTAGATTGGATGCAAACTTTTAAAAAAGGATACTTTATTTGAAGATTCTTTTAATAAAGTCTGCTTGGAATAAGTTTGCAACAACTCTCTAATTTCAAGTAGGTAATTTTAGTAAAATTCTTTGAAGTAGGAACGACAAAATAAAGCGGACGCAAATTTATTATAAAGGTTATAAGGTACGTTAAGCGTACAATTTCATAAATATTGAAAATTGCTAAACATTTTGTACCTTTGTTACCTATTTTTAAGATTTTTTAAAGAATTGTTACGTTTATTTTCAGCATAAATTAATTACCCTATTTTTCTCCCTTATTAATTCAATACCCGCTCGAATAAATTCTGTTTCTACTGTTAAATCCTTCAACATAATTAATAATAAACACGCTCTCGAATAAATTTCTCAACTTAAATCTAGTTGCTTTGAAACGACAAGTTTATGCAACAACTAAATAGTTATATCCTGTTTCAGGTACCCGTTATCTTGATATACATTAGGACCGCCTATAATGATTTTCTCTATTGTTTCAATGTAAAAACTTGTTGGAATAAGGTGGCACACTATCTGATAAAACCCGGGTTTTCCAGTTTTAATCGCGCTTCGATAAGCAAGGATTTGCAGTTGGAATACGTGTTATTTAAACCATTGTTAAATTTGCTTCTACAGCTTGTGCGTCGACATATTTTCTACATTATTCATCACCGTATTTCTAAAGCAGTGCACGACTGTTTATTTTCTGTTCGACAACTAGGTGTCTTGCGTGGATTGCTTCTTTAGGCTGGAGGCCAAATGCGTTCTTCTTTTCTGTAGACCAACTGCTTTTGTCCGTAGGTCGTTGCTGTAGTTACGATGCCAGGGTGAATGAATCCTGAATACCGCGGCGTTTCTGTGTTGACTCGCTCCCGACGGTTTTCAAGCTAAGTATCCGGACACCTACAGGCATGCAACTCGTTTTCTTTTGTGTGTTGTGTCAATGGAATATTCCGTATCAACATTTGGTATAGTTATGTGACAAGAAACGTCACATTGTAGAACTATTGTTCGTTGCTGCTAATCGATATTATCGCTCTACATGTGTGATGTACCTGTGTTAAAAGTATTGGACAGACACACGCTTATTCTTTGTACTGATTAGTTTATTTTACAAACGGTACTAACTTTAAACAGCCTTTTCTTAATTAAAAGATTAAACACCATCCCTTCTACAATGGAATGTTATATACCAAATAAAGTGTTTAGACTGCAACCTCACCTACATTGGTTAAAGCTCACAACACGTAAAACAACGCTTAACTCAACATAAAAGTGACATTCGTGTCAAACTAAACGCTTGTGCTTTGACCATACACGCAAATACAAACAAACTTAAAATAGATTTCGATAATCCTGTAATATTAAAGTTTATAAAATGAAATAATAACTTAAACTTCTATGCAAAGCCCGAATGATTATTTCAAATCGAGCTAGTAATTGAAAGATGGAAAATATAAGGTCCCGGACACGATTTGAACTTGTATCTTAGGCTTTCTGGGCCCATGCGTTTTCCAATTACGTCACAGGGACAGATGACGACAATTGAAAAATTTAAAAATCTAAATCATGTACACAACCATACCTAAAACACAGGTTCAAGTCCTGTCCAGGACCTTATATTTTCCATCTTTCAATTACTAGCTCGATTTGAAATGATCATTTAGGGTTTGCATAAAAGTGTAAGTTATTATTTCATCTTATTAACTATGATACGTTAGTATTTATCAACTTACTTTGTGTAATTAACTGCCTAACGTTTATATATTTAATACTTTCCTTATAGCCGTAATTGTGAGCGTCGCTTCCTGTCTATAACTAACATAAGTAAAAAACTTGACACTGTCAGATATGATTGACAATAATACCAAACGTAATTGAAGGTTAGATTTATGTACGGTTGTGTACATAATTTAAATTTGTAAATTTTCCAATTGTCGTCACCTGTTCCGGTGGCGTAATTGGAAAACGCATGGGCACGGAAAGCTTAAGATGCAGATTTAAATCCTGTCCAGGGCCTTATATTTGCCATATTTTAATTACTAGCTTGATTTAAATGAAAGTATTTGCCGTAGAAACCGGTATAAAATGTAAATTTAGTCCCACTCAGAACCCTCATTGGGGTGAGATGTGTGAGTCTTCTATAAAAAGTGCCAAGTATCATTTGTACTAATTGGTGGACAATAGCTAACTTACTATTGAATGTGAATGTATTTATGTATGCACATGTGTATGTGTATGTATATGTATGTATGTATATGTATATATTTATCTTTATGTGTATGTATGTATGTATATGTGTATATATGTGTGTATATGTATTTGTATGTATATGCATGTATACATTTCTGTGTATGTATGTGTATTTGTGTATGCATGTATATATATATATATATATATATGTATATGTGTATGTATGTATTTATATGTATGTAGATGTATATATGTGTATGTATTGTGTATGTGTATCGGTGTATATGTGTATATGTATGTATGATATATATATATATATATATATATATGTCTGTATGTGTATGTGTGTGTGCGTGTGTGTATGTATGTGTATGTATATAAATATGTTGTTTTTTTTTTGTTTCTATATTTATGTGTACATGTGTGTATATATATTTTTGTATATGTATCTTTGTGCATGTGGATGTACACATATATAGTTATGTATTTTCATGTACATTTATATACACTACACGCATAAATATATATTTATAAAATATATTTATAATATATGTAACTATATTTGTGTATTTCTGTATGTTTATTGACATGAAATATTACCGATATATACACGCATACCTATAAATTAATTAAAAAACAAAGACATATATTAATCAAAATCTAAAATTTTTGTTTCTGTCAAGTCAACATTTTACCTCAATTTTATATATACTATATCTGTTTATCTTAAATTTTATAAAGATATTATCTTTGTAAAACATGATTATAATGAAAGCTAATATTTTGTAACCTCAATGTAAGTAACTAGTTTTAACACCAGCTTATGTCGAATTTATCTATGTTTTAGTTATGCCTGTGATCAAGCTTTAAATAAAAGCGAAAATTTAGGCTATAAAAAAGAGTTTTCTTCAATACACCAGCTGACCTATAACCTGCAACATTAAACAAAATATATATATATATATATATATATATATTTGAGTCACTTGCCAATAATTCCTTTTTACTTTGTTTAATTTAAGACTCATTAAACCGACTTTTCTCTTATATATATATATATATATACTTTAGCTCAATTTTAGATTTATATATATATATATATATATATATATATATATATATATATATATATATATACTTTAGCTCAATTTTAATTTCCTGTTAGACTTGATAATGACTTAACAGTCGAAAACGCTCGTCGTCACATATAGAGAGGGATAAACAGGTTACAATCTTGAAGCAAAGTCAATTATTGGAGACGCATTTATAAATGTAATATCATTAACAATATTTTGCCCAAGTGCCAACGCTTTCTTAATTTCTATATTTTCTAAACTGTCTAGCTTCTTACCTTTATTTAAAATGTGAAGGATTTCAAAATTTGAATGAAAATCACAATTGTGATCATTGTCGTTTAAGTGTCTAGCGAATGCACTAGAAGCCATATCTTTACCAATATCACGTTTGTGTTGGTCAAATCGTAGTTTAAAGCTGGTGCCATTTTGTCCAATATAAAAACTGTTACAATTATTACATTTTAATTTATATACCCCAGTTTGATGGAGTTTGTCCATTTTTGGCTTACTGTTTTTAATCAGCGATCCTATTGACGAACTAGTGTAAAATGTAGGATTTTTGTCTTTACATTTATTAAATATTTTATTCGAAATAGCCATGGATAGTTTACCTATATATAGAATTTCTAAGGTTGGTACAACCTTAGGATAGATCAAGTTTCTAACCCTATTGTTCTCATGTTTTCTTAGGAGTTTAGTGATTAATTCAGGTTTATATCCGTTATTCAAAGCTATTTTAGTTATTGTATCTAGGTCTCTCGTAAAATTATCGGCGTTCATAGGTATATTAACAAGTCTGTGAAGCATTGAGTTAAAAGATGCGAGTTTATGACTAATGGGATGTCAGATGAAAAGGGTATAATAGCGTCCGTATAGGTAGGTTTTCGAAATATTTTAAAAGAGTGTTTATTGTGTACATTACTGATATTCAAATCTAAAAAATTAATATTATGATCTTCCTCTATCTCCATCGTGAATTGTATTGATACGTGTCGAGAGTTTCGAGAGTTTAAGTATGTTAGAAATTGCGTCAATTGTCTATTTGCACCCCAATAAATGATTTATGATTTTAATAAAACTAACAATTTATTAAAATGTCTTCTTACTGAACACTACTATACATGAAATAAGAATTATACAAGGTGCATCAATATTTGCTTGAGATTAATTTTTTCTTTCTACATTCGGTTTCTACTAACCGTAACACCAAGGCGTTTCAAATCCTGAATAGTAATATATGTGCCCAGTGTTGCGTTTTCGCAACACCATTTTTTTTCAAATATGTATTATATGTAATTTTTGTCTATTTTTTATGAAGTAAGCAGTAAAATGAGTCACTATTTTAGGTTTTCTATTAAAAACAGAATAAAAAAGTTTTGGAAAATAATGCGCTAAAAGAGTGACACATATGCCTTTATTACTTTTTATGAATATCTAAAGTTAAATTTAAATTAATATCTTTGCCAAATAAAATTTGATTAAACTGCTTGTTTTTCTAGTTGATTCTGAAATTTTTGTAGAAAATCATGCTTACTATTGCTGAATGGTTTATGAATACAAATATAATTTGCTCACATAATATATTAATCTAAATATAAGAAAACTATCGTTAAGATCATTTGTATGGGATGTAAAATTATACGTATGTGAAACATTGCCAATGGAGAAAACATAGAGTTGGAAGATCGAAGCTTTTGAAATGTGGTGCTATAGAAAAACTTTGAAAATTAATTAGGTAGATGGGATAACAGATGGAGATGTATTAGGACTTACTAGTAAAAATCCATATATTTGGAAAATATAAAAGCGAGAGGAAATCGACAGATAGCCATCATTGGCGACATCCAGAACTGTGTCACTGCTAATAAAAGGAAAGCTTTTTTAAAAGTTACGTAGATAAACCGAATTTGAATATTTGATAAAAATTATTAACGATGCATGTGCTATGACAATGTTGATATAAGCCAACTAGCATAGGAAAAGGAGGCTTAAAAATTGTCCTATACCAGTCAATTGGTTGATGACCAAAAATACATTGTGTTAACATGCTTGCACTTCTAATGCTAATTGCAACCATTTCAAAAATTAAACATGTTTGTAAAATTATACTTTAAAGCTTTTCGAAACGTACGCTGAACAAACCCAGAAGAATCTTGTTTTTTTAATCGTTATATATTGTATCTACTACGAAACAATCAAACTTTCGCTAAACTTGATTATGGGTAGCAGATATATAACGCAGGTTTCACTCAATAAGCAAAATGAGATCGTTCAGTTCGGCGTAAATAATAAAGCGCCAGCAGTGCCTAATTCTCTTAGATTTCTATTAAATCCTCCTTTTACTTTAAAATGAAAAGGATTTAAAGAGTCTTTGTAATTAGAATTGTAAGATGAACACAAGAGGGAGCATTCTTTTATCAAACACAATACAGTAAAAATTTGATATCTAAATATGACGTATAAAACGAACAGGTATAAAGCGTCGACAGGCAATTATAAAAACCCTTTCGTAAAATTAAATTACGTCAAAGATTAAAGGTACGTAGTGAACAGAAAATAGGAAATTAGGGATCTTGTCATCTAATAAATGTATTGTCTGTGTACTGAATACTCAACAATATAAACCTAATTAACAATAAACTGGTAATGAACATCTAAGGTGAAGTTTCTAGAACGTAAATGGCTGTCGAACTTCAAAACCGATTAAACCGTTTGTTGTAATTTACTTTGTGTCATATAATAGTGATAAAACATTAAACTTTTAGAGCGTAAATGAGAAAAGATCAAAGGAAATCTTGTTAACTTTAACCTTAATAAGGTGTATTCTCTCTCTATATTTCTTTCGTTTAGTTGTTTCAGTTTCTATAGATGTCATAGAGTGGAGTAGTTTATATAAAGATATTGATTAAGGTGTTATGAAATAAGTATAGAACCACCTAATTTTCTATCATAAGTTAATCATAGATGTAGTTTTTCCGTATTAGAAATAAATATTGCTGGAAACTTCCGAACTAATTCTGAATTCTAAATCCAACGGGATGAGACTAACAAGGGGCCTTTATAAATACGGAAATGTCAGACACCACTAGACTGAAAGATTTAACATAAGCAAGACAGCGATACTAAAAAAACTGTAGGAACTTTAGTAACGATTATACACACGTAAAGCACATAGGCTAAGATTATTAAATTATGCAATATTATGTCAGAATGGAAAAGTAGTTATACGTTAAATATCAAATAGATCATAGGTTGTATCTAAATAAGAAATATACCTTTATAAGGAATTTTAATCTTAAAGATACCTTCCTAATAAATTGTTACGTTAGTAAATTTAATAAAAAGTATGAAGCAAGAAATATATGTATATCTATTAAATTAAATATTATTCTCTTATTGTTTCAGGTATTTACAATTCTAAATTAAGTTTTCTTAAAGTAATGATAACTGAAGATGGAATTTATGTCAAATTATAATGTTACATTAAAAATGTCTTATAAATGTATTTAGTAAAAGTTTTTTATCATGCCTTTTGGTGTTTAATCAGGTGGAAAACTGATCGTTGTTTACATTTCTTATAGAAAATAATCATTGAGTTAAATTCGAGTAATAAAGCGTACATTTATGTTTTTGCAATTAACCAAGTTCTAATTATTGAGGAGGTTTTAATTACATAAATTTGTTGAATAAAATACATCACACAAATAACTAAAAGTTTTAGCTTACCGAGGCCTACGGAATTAATTCAAATAACAAAAAATGTTAGCAAGCTATACAATTTATCTTAATTATCAGCGTACTCTTGTGACTGAAGTATTACAAAAACCAGGCATCTACTCGAACAGCTGTAGTGTTGGCAACAGTGGAACTGGAATTTACGTCAAACCATCAATTACCGAGTTTTTAATTTAAGACTGTTGAATCCATTATATCGCAGCACTTCTCAGATTCCAGTAGGCGCTTCGGTACAATTTTTAAGTTTGCATAGTGTTAAAAGTCATTCATAAATTAAATAACAACGAAAATTAATGTAGATTAAATAACAACAGAGGTGGTATCATGGTAGTTATGCTATAATAACTATGTCAATTAATTATATATTAAACGGATAGATTTAACAAACCATATCGTTGAATTTATAACATCATAGACAAGGACTTTGAACGAACTATTTCGAAAAAGATATGCGGAGGTCGCATTTCAACATGTTAATCAAGGCAGACATGTTCTTTACATCATAGTTTGCGTGTGTTCCAGCCTTCCAATCATTTCATTATGTTTATTCTTTTTTAATATTTTAAATATTCGTGAATAATTATTGATTTGAAAACTAATAGAAGTTTTCGAATTTTTAATAGGTCATTGGTCCCATATGGAAAACAACTCACAATCTGTTATTTTCTAGTTTGACTAAATTGCAAGGTTAAACTCCAAGCTTGGTACCAATAATTTGAAACACTGCTTAAAAAGTGTTAAATAGCACTTTAAGCATTAAAACTCCGTGTAAATAATTTGTTGTTCACAGTATATCTCAATGTTTCGACTTACTTCGTAAACATGGCGCGTGGTCACCAAGCATTTGTTCTGATAAGAATTTCTCAGATCGAATTGTCTTTATAAGTTGTTCTCTTAGTCCGTTCACTTCCACGTAATCCTCGAGCCGAGCAAGACAGGAGTTGTTCATGATGAGAATTAGTGGTGAAAAATCTACTGCCTTAATTTATATTTGTTTTAACACCAACACCCACAGATCAAAAATCCTTCACGTTAAAGAAAAACCTTTAAGTTAGCAAACGTTCTCAAGTTAGCGAAAAAACTCTCCGATCAATAAGCTCCACGAGTCATTCTGGGGTTTATTGAAACGTATTCCTGCACGTGAACGACAGGATACGTTCTGAAACGGGGTCATAACCAACGCTAAGGTAGCATTTCGCGGCCAGTGGCTAAGTTTGAGTTTTTTACTTTTGCCAAAACTTTAACCGAATTTATTTAACAATCCCCTTCTCCACACATGGTCAAATTACTAGCCGTAAAACTCATCACCGCTTCAGTTCAGAAAATCCGTTAAAATGTTATAATCGCCCTTAATTTATTAATTTTGCATAACTATATATATATATATATATATATATATATATTGCTGTGATAAGGGGTTTGTTTAAGGGTGTACTTTATAGTAAAAGTCGTTTAGAAATGAGAGATCATCATAGGCAGCAGAAAACTGCATTTATTTAGTGAAGAACTGAGAAATGGAAATAGTTTGTAAATAGTAAGCAGTCAACACACTGCATATAAAGTATAAATAGTTTTAAGCGACGCAAATACACACAGGAAGACGCATAGTTAGCGTAGAAACCAGGAACACATGCATTAGGTAAATAGTAAATATTTAATACCCTGTAGATAAAATTTTAGTTAATTTAGGTAAGGCAAGTGATGATATTTTTCAGTGGAAGCACGCGTATTTTATATGTAAACATAATAAAGTGTAATTAAACACGCATTAAAAAGACTTCCAAACAATTAGGTTAATACTGAGATAAGAAATAGAGCTTTAGGAAGCATAATGTAAATGCGTGCAAGTAGTTAAGAACTTTGATAAAGAAAGGTGATTAAAAATTGCGTAAATAACATGCATATATGAAAATTAAAAGTCGAATTGCATCAGTTGTTTATGGATAAGCAATTTGATTCATCAAAACACGGCATGTTTGATAATGAAGACAGCTGCGACCAGGTCACAATTATTGGAAAGCATAGAAAATTACATCAGAAACTACTTTAAATGTAATTATTTAATTGGTTAAAATGAGCGACGAGTTTGTAGACCATACCCACTGACGGAGTAGGGGAGAAAAGATATATTAGCAGGTACAGTGATAACGAAGTCAGTTTTCAACTCAACATTACCCCGAGATGCGCCACTGAGAAATAAAGTGATACGTAATAATAATTCAAAGTGAAAAATTGTATAAGTGCTAAAATGAAAATTACGATTGCCGATTAAACGTAAGTAGATTTTGAGGAATTTTATTTTAAACTAAAACAATAATAATAGAGCTTTCGAGTCCGTGGCGAATAAATGTAATTTCGATTCAGGGGACAATGATAATAAGAATTGTACTCTGAGTTTGTGGAGGATAATAATACAATATTCTGAGAAGAGATGGTATTCTAAGTTTGGGGAAATTGATAAGAACTGACAAGTCTGAATGAGATGACAATAAATTGGGGTGCATAAGTATAAGTTAATAATGGTAGTCCAGAGGGTGATGGCAATAATTTAAATGCAATGGTTCAAGCGTGTGGATAGACAATATTTCGAATGGGCATGTAATAATCCTGAATTGGGGGAAAATAATTGTTATTCAAATGGATGGCTTAATGCATGGGAAATATTAGCGGATGCGTCAATTGCAAGAAGAAAATAGACCAGGTTAGATTTTTAGTTGTAAGAAATTTTTTTTCTATAATTTTTATTTGAATATTGAATTTGCTTAATATAAATTAATGTGACGAAGTTCACCAAAACAAAGGATTTGAATACGTATAAAGTGCGTGATGCGAAAAGAGGTTTAGAACGTTCTACACTTCGTTTATAAAGATAATAGATTTGGGTTTTGAGTAAAAAGTGTATGATTTTTAATAAATGAGATTCACAACATTAATTAATTCAAAAGTGTATTTTAAATAATTTACAAAAACTGTACATAATATTTGTTTCATTATATAGAATCGAATTAACTGAATTTTATAATTCCAAATAAATGCTAGTCGATGTCATAAGATAAAGTTAATGGGAGTGATTTGATAATTTAAACAGTTTAAGGAGGAGCTACAAGTTGAATACAAAATTGATAAAAATAAGGCGGTAACATGTCAAATTTTGTTATTGGTAGACAAGGTTGGTTCAAGATAAAATCCAGTTAAGTTTCTGGAGGGAATTTATAGCAATATTAATAAGACAGCCCAACGTCGTAGAACGATAATTACAGTTCTTGTTTATACATAGCAATATAAATATGGTTGCCCAAACGATGGGGCGCGAATAATTTAGGGAGCATAGCAATAATAATATAACAGCCCAACGTAGGGGCTCGATAATTCCAGTAATTCATAGCAATATATCATAAAGTATAGGGCCTAGAGCTTTGCGAAAAAAAATTTATTAAGTAAAGTGGCCAAGAGAAATTGCTGGAAATTATTTTTAAGTTTCAATTTCTACCGCAAGGGGAAGTATTTACTAAGGTCAACAACAGAATTCAATTTTTCACCCAAAATTTAAGCACAAGTTATTATGCCCAAAACGCGAATAGGCAGTTATCTTTATTATTCACAACTTTTATTTGAAACTTTTTTCTGTACATCGCACAAGGACAGCTGCAGGACCTGGTGAATTGGTTTACATGTAAATAGGGTTATCTCACAATGCCCATGTTGGAATTTAATAATCTTTGAATCGTTTGAAAGAGAATTTCTCAGGCATCAAGAAAAACGACTAAATTAATTTTTCGCACGTTTTTTAAATATGTTAGAGGGCGCTTTTTCCAATCATGCCAGTTTTTATTCATTTACTTAAAAAAATTAAATGGAAAGACATATTTATCAAAGGGGAATTGAATGAAGGGTAAAAAACAAAGATTTTAGTGAAAATCGCACCCCGATATCTTTAATGGTTCGTAAGTTATTGCAAAAAGTATGTGCAGTTTAGAGATCTATCCCAGTACTAATTAGAATTTTTCTGAATTTTCGGATCAAATATTTGAAATTATTTAGTCATAAATATTTTTATAGCAGATGTTCAAAAGTGCCTTTCATTTAGTTACGATGTTTATAAACATTAATAATATGTCGCTAATAGATCCCTTTAAAATGCATCAAGTAGGCGATGAAAACAGAAACATCCATATCTGTCAACAGGTATAACTCTGTCATACTAGTTATTGTTATAGTAGTTAAATCGTGTATGCTCTGTGTGTAAGTTTGTTTGTTAATTTTGAACTACAGAAATGTCTTTCTCTAATGCTGAAGCTTATGACATGCTTAGAATTTACTTTTAAAATTTTGAAAACGCGGCTATTGCTGAGCGTGAATATGCAATGGCATATCCTGAAAGAAAACATTATACGAAAATGGTATTTACACGATTGGCAAAACGTTTAAGAGAAACAGGGCGTGTGCATCCAATTAAAATGCCCACAATAAAACGTATAATTACAAATGAAAACAGCCTTGACTGTTGCCTAAAACAGTACAAATATTTGACGCATTGGTACAATGGTACTGCAAAAAAATGCTTTTTGGTGTGTCAATGCAGTAGTGTGAACCCAACAACCACAGACGACTTTTACTTCTGTTTGACAAACTTGAAGGATTATTCAAAAAGATCTAAAATTTCAGTAAAATATGACAATGTATCGTCAGTGTCAATGCCTCTACTTCATCCTGCATTCCGGTACCGAAACAATCTTTAAGTTTGTCCAGTTAATCTAGAAGAAGATGGAGAACCCAGCCCTTCTAGTAGAGAGGTATTTCAAGATCCAACTAATAATGAACCATATTTTGTTAGTCAATCGGAACTAAATGACCTGTCAGAGATTTATACTACCAAAGAAAAATCCGAAATATTAGGAACGAGATTGAAGCGCTATAGTTCGTTAACTTACTTTTATTCGAAAAAGAATAATTTAGTTTTCTGTAACACTGTTAATGGTTTGATACTGGCACTGGGCCACCACTATTCGTCAGAACAGTGAAGACTCCACTGACGGATCAAAATTAAGGTTTAAGACGGTTTTACCCCATAACGGCAACATATACTTGTCTCGGTCGGTATTGTATGGGGTTTACTTATAAGAAACTTACGATATTTTAAAACTCATTCTGGTAAACATGAAATACACAACATACAACTGGCAAATATGTATAGATTTAAAGGTATTGGTTTTTAGTTTTATGACTGCAAACCTGCTTTTCGAAGTTTTGTTGTTTCCTTTGTTAATGGAACATCAGAACGCGTTCAGAGCATTATGTAAAACAAAACTGGCTTTTAAGAACTGGAAATGATCATAATCGGAAAAATATTTAAAATAAACTTTTAGTACCACCAAAAAAAATTGTTTTACCGCCATTGGATATTAAACTTAGTTTGATGAAGAATTTTGTCAAAGCACTGCATAAGGATTTAAATTTCTAAAAAAAATTTCCTACACAAGATGATGCCAAATCTAAAGAAGGGATATTTGTAGTTCCTGATATATAAAAATTAATCCTTATTATTTAGCTAGCTTCAATTGCATAGAAAAACAAGCATGGTTGGCTTTTGTCGATGTGACAAAAATTTTCTGCAGCAACCAAAATTTATCATATTTCTATGAAAAAATAAAATTAATAGGTACTGCATGCCGATTATAAACTTGAATGCAATACGTCGTTAAAAGTTCATTTTCTACACTCCCTTATAAATTTCTCTCCGAAAAATATGAGCCTAACTAGCTATGAACATGGCGAACACATATCAGAAAATAGCAGGGCTTGAGAAGCATGCTGCAGTATATTTCTAGCTCTGTTTCTAGCTTCCATTTTGTGGCGAGTTGTATAAGGTCACTTTGCGTCTACGTCAAAGTATAACCGGCACTATTCCCTTTGATTGCATTTTTTTTCGAAAAATCTACTTGTAATAAAGTTATGAACTAATCTTTGCAATTTCTTAAAAAGTACTATCTCTATATATCGAAATGTTTAAGAAGTAGAGAGAAAATAAGAAAATTTTGCACCCAGTTCCAGTCCAGCTTTTGTAAGCCCTTGTGTTTGGGCATCGACAACTAACCTCTGCCGCAGGGGCGGGAATGCGACCGCCTCGGTTCATCTTAATTACAGGCTTGCTATTATTTTTGTTAAACATGCGCTTGCGTTACGAACGAATAAAATAACTCAAATAAGCGTTAGATATCATGTTTATTTTCAAATCGTGTAATTGTTTTCGTTTAAACTAGAATTTAACTTAAAAAGAAGATTTTGATATTAACTTTATATACATGATTTAAAGTTCATTTATATGCATAAATGGTTTAAGATTAACCACGGCACTTCGAATACCTTCAGTGTTCAAATCAAAGTTTTAGGATAGAGTAGGATTGCGTTGGCATACAAGAACACTCTATATAAGACCGACTTGAATCTGAGAAATAGGCATTTCTGTGAGATTTTGCGTTTAATTTTCGTCGGTTGTAGGAAGGGTGCAGCCGTGTTTTTGCCAACAAATGCAATTTTACATCGATAAATATCTCCCGTCATTATAGAAAATGTAGAAAAAGTGAATAGATGGGAAGAATATATAGGGAATTTATATGCAGAAGGGGAACTAACAGCATTAGAACGGGAATCAGACATTGAAAATGATAACATGGAATTTCTTATACTTAGAGATGAGTTAGAATTAGCATTAAAGAGTCTGAAAAATGGTAAGGCGCCGGGTACAAATAAGGTGCAAGCAGAAACTCTAAAAGCCGCTGGACAAGTAGTAACTGAGCGTTTTTTTCAACTTGTAAGCTATATATATGAGACAGGCGAGATACTTAAAGATTTCAGACGTAACATCACAATAACTATACCAAAAAAGAAAGACGCAGATAGATGTGAAAATTTTCGAACAATAAGTTTGACAGCACCCGTGTCAAAAATATTAACTAGAATCGTACAAAGAAGAACGGAAAAAATTTGGGTTTTGGCGAAACAGGGGAACACCGGAGGCTATTTTAGCTATGACAGTGATAATGGAGAAAACACTAGAAAAAGCGGAAAGCGCGTATATAGGGTTCATAAATCTGGAAAATGAATTTGACAACGTAAAATGGAAAAAAATGTTCAAAATATTCAAAAAGATTGAAATGAGTTATAGGGATAGACGAATAGTACATAGCTTATACAAAGAGCAAACAGCAGTAATAGAATTAGCACAGGAACGTAGAGAAGTAAATATTAGGAAAGGGATGAGACAGGAATGTGCCTTATCCCCATTAATTCTTAACTTGTACATTGAAGAGGCAATGAATACTCTCAAATGCAGGAAGACATTTGGAATTACTATGCAGGGAGAGAAAATGACATGCTTAGATTTGAAGATGATATAGCGGTATTAGCATCTAGCAAGAAAAAGTTAGAAGCTGCTCTTAATGAAATGGAAACGGTGCTAACAGAGGAATACGGAATAAAAATTAACAAAACTAAAACTAAAGTACTAGTATGCAAAGGAGGGGAAAATATATCGAAAACAAGAATACAAATATGTAACACAAACCTACAAGAGGTTAGGGATTTCTGCTACCTAGGAAGCCAAATAACGCAAGATGGGAAAAGCGTAAAAGATATAAAATAAAGATTAGCACAAGGTCGTGCTACATTTAACAAGAAAAAGCAACTGTGTTCAAAGACAACTAACATAGAGACAAGGAAAATATTGCTTAAAACATATGTGTGGAGCACAGCACTGTACGGCTGTGAAGCCTGGGCAGTAGGAGAAGCGGACAAGCAAAAGGTAGAAGCCTTTGAAATGTGGTGCTATAAACGTATGATGAAGATATCATGACAGACAAAGTTAAGAATAATGCGGTACTAAAAAATAGTAGGGGAAGAAAGAAATATGTGGAAAACGATAAAAAATAGGAGAGATAGGATGATAGGCCACATACTATGGCATGAGGAAATAGTGCGGAATATATTAGAAGCAGAGATAAAAAAGAGAAGTAAAGGTAGAACTAGCTTAGACAATATTGCACACAGATAGTGAAAGATGTAGGCTGTAGGAATTTCAGAAAAATGTCTAGGCTAGCTCAGAATCGAAATCAATGGAAGTAGGCATCCAACCAGGCCCCAAAATGGATAAATTAATGACGAAGAAAATAAATGTACATGATGATTATTATAAGCAACTACAGGTATTGCTTGTGCAATATTCTCGAATACTGTTAATTGTGTGAAAGGATTTACTGGAAAACTATTAATTCGGCAATTGGGGGATCTTGGCTGCCACAGGCTGCTTAATCCCCTTCACATACCACTGAATCTTGGTGAAATAGGGCATATAATTAAAAAACAATAGAAGAGAAGTCGAGCTGAACATAGGCTGTATGGGTTATGGAACTGTGTAGGCTAGCTCACAATATAAATAAGTGGAGGTATGTGTCCAACCTGTTTTAAGACCGAAAACTAATGACGATAAAATAAGCGCAGATAAATCTGATGATTATTATAAACAACTACAGGTGAAATAGGAAATATAGTTGTAAAACAATAGAAGGGGACCGAACTGCATCTAACAAGAAACAACAGCGCCTATGATCAAGACAACAAACATAGAAACAAGAAGAAAACTGTTGAAAGCATATGTGTGGAGTACAGCACAGAATGCTTATAAAATATGGGCAGTAGGAAAAGCAGGCAGAGAAACAGTAGCAGCCTTTTGGAATGTTGTGCTTCAGATGTATGAGGATGATAGCATGGACATACAAAGTTAATAACAAATAGGTTATAGAAATAGTAGGGGAATAAAGATATCTGTGGAAAATAAAGGAGAAATAGAAGGGCAGAATACGTTCTAAGGCATTTTTGGGGAAAGGTACAAGATATATTAGAAGCAGAGATAGGAAAGTGGATGTAGATGTAGACCTAGACCAGATAGTGATAGATGCAGACTGTGCAAGTTTCAGGGAAATGTGTGAGTTGGTTCAGAATAGGAAACAATGAGGGTACGCGTCTAACCAGTTCCAGGACTGAAGACCTAATGATGATGAAATATATCCCAAATGTACGTAGCAATTAACGAAAGTAAATTACAGATATCTTTTCCAAGTCAACGGTTTGCATCCGATGCGTTCAGATATTCTTCCAAAACTGATGTTCGACATAAGTTTTCTCGGGCCATTCAATTTTTAGAGAGAAACGGTCTCATTCGATATTAAGGTTATTAATTACGCAAATACGCATATCCAAATCAATCATTTTATTCAATGTATGTACAAGACTTCTTGTATTAATGCAGCATGCATATTTTTTAAGTTATCAAATTACATGTTTGCATTCTCTCTTTGCAGATATTTATACTTTTTTCTGATGTGATAAGGTTCTGCAAATTTTTCAGACCATTAGCGTCAATAAATAAGTACAAATAGTTACAGATTTTGTTCTATAAAATCGCTGCGGAAGTTTGGCTTTATGTCACCTGGGCTTCAAATGAAAGCAGTTGCTTAAATAATCAACCATCAAAGGCATATACGTCAACTAGTGGCATTAATCGAATTCTGAATAACACACAGGGGGTTTGTCATTTGTCACTAATAATAACTGATACCTGTTGATTGCAATCGTTGAGAGCCAAACGTATTAGGTCCGTTTTTACTACAATAAAGCATTTGCTATTATCCTAACATTTTGTTTTGTATTTTATCTAAAGAACAGCCCGTAGCTTTTAAGCACATCGTACTTTATAACTTCAGGAGATGAAGCGATAGGGTGAGAACGAATCTAAACTAAAATAATACGTGTCGTATCTAACAATCTCTAGACGATTACTTAAATTTAAGAGCACATCAAGCACATATTTAAGGCTTACTCTGAAAGAAACGCTTTGTAACGTGTTAGGATGATATAGGAACTCTTTACTAGGGGAACGTGTGATAAATATATGTCAACACGTTGTTCATTTAAAATCACCTTGAGTTGAACATCTAAAAATGAAACTTGTTGAGGGATAATTCTGCTTTATATTAACGTTTCTACATTCAATGCCTTATTAAAATAAAGTAAATCGGATTATTGGAGTAATAAGCAAGTTTTGATATTGTTGTTTGTACGATTCAAAAAGCGGTATCAATACAGAATAGGTTTTTATACTTATTAATAGGATCACATACAATAGAGCCAGACCGGTTCTTAGTTTCATAGCCTGAAATTTGGGATTTAGAACTTATTAACTACACAACGCCTTTGTAATTTTAGCGTTATATACGAAAATTACTACAGAGATTAAAAACTCTTATATTTAGCATAGTTTCTATATTTCATTTTGAAATATTTCTTTGGGGAAAAAGTTTATTCGCATTGATACGTTGTCCTAGAATGGAAATAATTTTTATACGAAAAAATTAGGAAGTTGTGGAGGATTCAGAAATGTATAAAATTGTATCAAATTTTCTTCCTTGTGTTTGTCTTAATATGAATATTTACTTGAATTTCAATAATTTCTATTTTAACTGACTTCCTACAGTTGCAGCATTTAGTCAAGCGACAGATTTGGATGAATCTAATCTCTTTAGCTTTGTCATCCAAATAAATAAATCGATTCTGGAAATGTTTCAAAATTATTATGCAATTCTAAACAAAATATCAGATAAACAAAAATTATAGTTTTCAATGGACCTACCATAAGCAATAGAAGCAGCAAAAGTAAATCACAATAAGTTATTTTCACTTGGCAATCTTAAATATTAATCGGCAAACGATGCCAATGTTCAAATCCGTTTGATGGCCGATAAGAGTGGTTCATTGTGGTACCTATCGGCAAGAAACCGATTTCTGTGAAAATGAATTTTGACCATATAGATAAATGGTTTTAAGAGGGGGGGCCTATATCAACAAACTCACTTTATATCCGTCATTTCATTCTTCCACTAAATATTCAAGTACTGCAAGGCTTCAATTCAAATTCCATTTCATTTGTGTTTTTTATAGTTCCTTACCGATTTTGCCTCTTATTAAAGTGTCATATATACTATAAAATAAAGCTAATTCCTGTGCGGTATTAAGCTCATCGAAAAAATATTAAAAGTTCTGGCATCTTACAAACCATAGTTAACCTATCCTACGTGGGAGAGTACTGTAGCAAAAACTCTATTTGCACAAATAACAGTTCTTTATTGTCAAACTGATTATGCAAGCCTTATCAACAACTTGCGGCTACAATAAAATTTTCTAGAAGCTCTCATAATAATTTACTTACAGCCAATAACTAACCGTACAAATACCAACTTCTGAACACTACAATGCTTTCTTATTAATTAGCTACCGAAACACTATAGTTAACCATCCAAGCACCAATTTTTAATTTATATTAATTGTAATTTATATCACATACGGCAATTTATATAAAACAGTACGTACCATTAATTCATTTCAAAGCTTTAAACTAGTACTAGCATTGCAGCCAAAGCTTCCAGCAGAACTGAACTTTAAAAACCTTAAACGATTATTTGTACTCATTAATTACACTTGTTATTTCGAGAACACACCAGAAATTATACAAATAACATCTTGAATATACCTACCGTAATCTAAATAACTCTTAAATGCAAAACTCTAGTAACTGTCAATCCAGTCCTTCTAAAAGGAGTAGTTGCGCCGCAAAGCCTATAAATCACTTTTTTGTGCAAACGCTTCGTTTACATTATAATGTAATTATTCTGGTCAGAGGCAGACTAATAGACGCTACACTGCTCAGCTCTTAAAGCTGTTCTGTTTCAGAACGCTTTGTGACCCGGAAATTGAAAGTCTCTACTGCAGTAAGGATAGTCAAAACATTTCTGCAGTTTCTATGTTGATAGAAGTTACAAATCACACTCTTCATAGCAGACACCGTTCCGTTTGGATTGTAACTAAACACTAAGATCTGAATCTCGGTTTTGTAGAACTGCATTTGTAACATATTTTGTATTTCTCTCTGGTCCAATCTATTGAGTCCACAACAGATCTTGGGTATGGCCAACTTCTTGTCTTCAAGTTCGATCATCATTATCCTTGAGGTCCACCAACACCTACCACAGATCCTGGTAATTTGATTTACCGGAAGACTGTTGCTTAGTTATTAGGTAGTAGAGGCGACGATGTCAGTTTTTTAGCCGTATAATAGTTCCAACCTCTAGCTTTCCCGAGCAAGTTTTCTTGTTGTATAAAGGTTCGACGCTACGCAATGCGTCAAGGAGTATTCCAATAGCACATCGAATAAATCACCTTAAACCTCTTTCGTTATCCCAAATCTTGCTTTGCGTGTGTCGCTGTTTAGAGACATGAACCAATCGTAGCTCTTGAGCCTTCTTTCGTGCGCACGAATATAACTGTTTGTTCGTCTCACTGCGTACCGCTCTTCGGAATTACTGGGGTCTTCACTATAGTAAGATGCTAACCGCTTAACATATACCACTATTATTCTTTCTTTTAGGAGCTTACAAATACCATATACCTCGTCGACGATTCGTTTTACCACTTCGTACGGACTATTTAAATGTCTTTGTAACTTTGCCGACAGTCCACGTCTTGGTCTGGGATTCTACAGTCAAACGCGGTCTCTGTCTTAAAAAAGACTCCTACGACTTAATGTCGTATCTGGTCTTCATTCGATTGCTTGCGGTCTGGAAATTTTTTCCTGCCACCGTGGATCCAATGCAATCCAAACTCAAGAGCACATGTTAGGCATGTTGCATGTCCCAGCATAGCACATGCAGTGGCCTTTCCAGTGCTCTCATAAACAGAAAACCGATAAGCTAATGAAAATAGATGTAAATATTGTTCCCAGTCTCTGATGTTGGGAGATCACCTTAGAAAGATACTTGCCCAAGGTGTGGTCAATTCGCTTTGCCATGCCATCCTATTGCGGGTGCGATGGAGTTGTTCGAGGTCGTTCTTATTCGCAGCAAATGCAAAACGCTTTGGAGAGTGGAAATTTTGGATCAGCTAACGCTGACTAAAAATTTCCACCCTCATCGGCATACAATTTTATAGGAACTTTAAAACGGCAGAACAGTTCCTTTAACAACATGTCAGAGATGGTTACAGCCCCTTGGTTAGAAATAATATATGCTTCGGTTTACTTAGTAAAATAGTTCTTGACTGCCTAGATGTACTTGTTCCAGGAATCGGACTCAGAGAACGAACGGGCAATATCCATTGCACTCTCTCAAATGGCTCCTCCTTATTGGAGCCTTATAGTACACACCACTAACACTTGCGGCATCACTTTTTTACATCGCTTGCAGCCTACTTAGTAAAATCTTGCTCAGGTGTTCTTAACGCCGAAGTGTTCTCCAGAGGTTCCATTATGTAGATGCGCTAAAACCACGACACTCGGCTCTTAGAAAACTCTAAAACGTACTCGTGGATCCATTCTCCAAGGATCGTATCATGATCCCATTCTCCACTTTTAGGAGATCCCAGTGTGCCCATTACGACTTTAAGGTGTTACGCAATTGTCTAGTATCGTGACAGGATGGACGTTCTCCTCTGGTTTTACAACGCAGCATAACACGTAGATTTTTGTTATTCTCCTGTTTTGTTTGCAACTGTAGAGATTGTCATTCGTTGTATATCACAGAAGTCCAAACAGATCAACACTTGGTGTCTAACCATTAGCAATGGTTACAATCGTCGGGGCAAGGCCGTCTCGGAAAAACATCTGCATTATGATGACTTGTACCAGTTCAGTAGTTTTGTATACTCGTGAACGTTTCCATCTGATCTTATATCTTGTGAGGGTAGAAATGTGTCCCTCAGTTTGTTCCAATTTGCATTTCGTATTTTGTATCGTTGTACTTTGGTGAAGTTTTGTGGTGTGTCAAATGGCTGCGTTGTCATGTCAATGTTGAACGTGATTAGGTTGTGGTCACTAACAGTTTGGTGTTCTAATACCTGCCAGTCTTGTATGTAGTTGTACCCAAGCCCATTTGTCAGTGTAACGTCTATGTTTGTTCCTGTTTCTGCATGGGTGTTGTATGTGGATGGGTTATTAGGAAGGTTGATTACTTCGAGATGTAGTTCGTTAATTAAGTTTTCGACTTGTTCTCCGCGTTCGTCCTTAAGGGAACTGTGCCACATCGGAGATTTTCCATTTACGTCTGCCATAATAACTATTGGCTTGTTATTGTAAGTGTGTAATATGTTGCGTATGTTGTTTATGTACGGCTGGGGATTCAGTCTGTACTGGAAGTAGCTTGTTACCAAGATCCACTTTTCAATCCGACCGTTTGAGACCTCCAGACATGTACAGTGTTCTCCGCTGTATCGTTGGATTGTCGTGATTGTCAATGTGGGATCAAAAATGACCACTGCCGCAGTGGGTTTTTACCTGTATGTATTTGTTTTGCCCTGACTGGCATGCTTGGAATCTTCCCATGCACTAGATAAGGTTCCTGTATAAAAAGTGCATGTAATCGTAAGGTTTCAGCTAATTGTCTAAGCTCTTTCATTACAGTTGCACAGTGCATGACATTTATTTGGCCAATTTTGATCTTTCCGTCGTCCATTAGGGGTAATAGGTGTTTATGCTGCATTCTGGTTGTTGCTTGTGTTTGTGTGAAAATGTTGTGTGTGAGTGTAGGTTTGTATTGCGTTTGTGCGTGGGTTGCTATTTTGTCTATGTGCATGTTCTCTTGTATTGTTTGTTGAAGATGTTGTCGATACGTGATTGCCCTTGCTTTGTCCTTTTGAATTTGTGAGGGTTGTTTGTGTTTAGTTTGGTTAGGTTTACTGTCCATAGTCGGTTTTTTGTATGAGTCTGTCCATTAACATTTTGTGGGTTGGGCAATCTTTAGGGTTAGAAGCGCACTTTTTGTTACGTTTCAAGCATGGTATGCAAACTGAGTGTTGTCCGTGCATAAGTCAGTCTGCCCTTTTGTGCTTGGAGTTTTCTTCCTCACAGTGTCCACATGTATCGGTGGTGCGTGTGCAATGTTTCGTGACGTGTCCTAGATCGCGACATCGTAGGCATTTGGGTACTACTAAAAAGTCTTTCACTGTAACACAGCGATATTCGATATAGAGTTTCCCTAGATTTATTAATATATTCCTCACTTTGCCACTTACCGTCACAACATGATGTTGAGTCGGTTTGTTTTTCGGTACTGTTTTGAAATTAAGTTGAAAGTCCCTATTAAAATCCTCTCTGTTAATTAGGTGTTCAAGGTTTTGAGTATAAATTAAGTCTGTCACGACTTGATCTTTCAGGTACGTTGGTATGTCGTATATAGTAACTAAAGGCTTTTTCTTGCGTGGTTTTCCGCAATTTAGGATTTGTTTCAGGGTTGCATGGTTTAAAATTTTGTTTGCCTCGGTTTCGTTATCAGTATCTATAATTACTGCTTTGTTGGTTATTCGGATGTTTTTAATTTTAATTTTGTCTTTCAGTGGATTTACTGTTTTTGAAAAAATTTCTTGAATTTGTCTAGGTGTTTCACGACGTTTTGACTATATGAACACCGTTGTATTTTAATTCGAGATCGCCTTTGATATTGCGTCTTGTTTTGGAGCTTTCGGTTTTTGTACTACAGCACTGGCATATGTCTGTGTTGATATTGCCGTCACGTTTGCGTACGTGTTTGAAGACATGGTTAGATTGAGCATTGATTGTTGTTTCAGATGGCTGTTTTCTACTTTAGTTTCGATTATCTGGTCTTGTAGTGTGTTGTTTTGTTGTTTTATGAATTTATGTTCGCCAGTTAATTCGGCTTGTGGATATATTAATTTAAATTATTTTATCTCTAAGGGTTTTATGGACTCCTACGCTTAAACGGTTACTTGGGTCTAGTTCATTGTCAATAAAGTTAAGGTCGGTCCCCAGGATCTCTAGGTGCTCTAAAATAGACTGTTTCATATCTTCCGGGTTGATGTGGCTGGGGCTTCTTCTCAGTCTTTTGTTCCGTGGTATTTCGGTCGTTGGTGGGTAGGCAGACGGTGTTAGTACGACGCTTATTTGACTTTGAAAAGCAGGATCAAGCTGCATTGGTGATGTCGAGGTGGTATGTAATGAAGGATGTAAGTTTAAGTTAAGATCTGGTGTTGTTTTACCCCCAAAGAAAACCTTGGAAGAATGTTGTGTAGGCATCTTGTACTCTAGCTGTCTGATGTAATATTACCTATCATTAAGTTATTTAAATTTAATTAAACTCAAATAAAATTACAAAAGTCCGTAATATGCAGTAAAAGCGTTATACTAAACTTAAATATGCTGCTCGTTGAAAAATGTTGTAGTAATACAATAATACTTCTAGTAGAAGGTCATCCTTTGAAGAATGCGATGGTGTATAGTATGTTCTTGTGTCCTTACACGTTTTAAATAAGCGCCCCGGAAATCGCTAAATCTATTTTGGTCAAATTCGATTACGAATTTAGAGTTCACGTATTTACGTTGCACTTTATGTTATTTGTCCTTGGTACTCTTC
The DNA here is from genome assembly GCA_036346225.1 of Platerodrilus igneus. Lineage (NCBI taxonomy): Eukaryota > Metazoa > Arthropoda > Insecta > Coleoptera > Lycidae > Platerodrilus > Platerodrilus igneus. The sequence goes on from JARFIW010001344.1 coordinate 950,300, forward strand.
CTAATTTTGCTGTTTACGTAAATGTTGGTAATATTAGTTGTCCTTGACACTATTTCCTAGTTCCACTATTTACGTATACTTAAACAACGCGGATGTTATCTTATTATAAAGCTAATAATATAAAAACCGATGAAGAATGCTGATGTTAAATATAAATAGTTGTTTATTTGTCCTTGACATTCTTCCTAGTTTTGCTGTTTACTTAAACGTTGGTATGCGGGTATTAATATTTATTGTTGTAACGAGGTCACTGCCGGTTGTGAATGCGGAAATTAATATTTATTGTTGTCGAAAATTGTTTGTACTTACAGAAGTCCTTATTTATGATCAAAATTTTTCCATCACATGCACGCACTAAATATTAGGTTAACTACATCTACACTTAAAATTAAAAGATAGGATAAAATTAGGAGCGCTACATAGCACGTCTTTCATGAACTTTACGGGAGCACGGAGAAACACGTTCGCTCGCTTCAAGCGCTGCTATTGACATCAGGTTTCGTGGACAACCCCTACGTTCCACCTAGCAAACGATAAACGGCCACCAGGAAGCGTCAAATGCTACTAAAATGTCTAAAGCCACGTGACACAGTGCTCCTTTGCATTCTCGCCTATTTGATTTTCCCGACAACAAACTGTAGCGCGTCGATAGACGACTTACCGTCCATAAAACCAATCTGTTGGTTAATAAAACCGCTGCTGTCTCGCAACAAGTGCTCAACTAGCGTAGTCATGACTCGATCCAAAGCTTTCCTCATTACCGGAAGCAAGCTAATTGGATGACAGCTCCCCGGGTCTGACGCATCCGGCTTTTTGGGTTTATGGATAAATTTCATGCTCGGAAATTTTCAGCAACGTAGAAATACGCCCCTCTACAAACAAAGATTTAACAACTCAGCAAAGACACACGGGGCTAATAGGCACGCCTCCAGGTCTGCGTCTAAAGTAATCCCGTCATGCCCCGGTGCTTTATTAAGGTTCATCCTTCTAATAGCTCTTACGACCTCATGACCTAGGATTGCCTTATCTTCACCTGTTCCTAGCTCCCCGATGTATAAAATCATGAAACCCTCATCCTCTTGTGGATTGTCCGATGGGAAAAATTTCTGCAGCAAATATCCCTCCTTTGTTTTAAAACCTACCGTATATTCGCCATTTGTTTTTCTTATATTATCGAGCGGTATGCTGTTGGCCATGGTTCCTTCTCAGAGTCTCGCGTGCAAAATTTTTGAATTGATTCGTTTTCGTTTCTTAATTAATTCTTAATCATATTCTTTGTTTCTTTTGTTATACTCGATTTTCGTTGTTTTCTTATTTAAATGTTCTATATTTCCCTCGTGAATATCAGATAGCGAATTGGACCTCCATATAACATTAACGACTATCTTACCTGATATTACAAGGTTGAGAATTTCTTATTAATGATGGAAGCCCAAGGTAAAGTTGGATGGAAAACGGCTTGAGGAAAAGAAAAACTCTTTAGAGATAAACGGCTAGTAGAGTGTTAGCTCTGGGTAGATCATGAGCTTGGGTCATGAGTTGTCTGTTGACCAAAAATATAGATAAAGAGCGCCACCGTATTTTTCAATACAACAACATACAAAGATACATGTACTTGTATTAGGGGAATGCGGAAACCTTAAATCTACACCGCTTATATAGCCACAAAACCTGTATATCAACCTTGCAAAGCACTTACCAAAATATCAATTGCCAGATGAGTTACAGATCTCTCAACTTAACCTGTGAACAAACAAATGCAACACATGGACACCGTTTGTGTCCTTAAAAATATTCATCAAAAATAATATAATTTAATTTAAGTTCTAAGAATATATACACCCAGGGTATTTGTTATCATAGGACACAGTTAACCTCTTGCTTATTAAGATTCTATAAATTTCACTTGAATTTTTAATAATAAAAGAGTTAAGCAAAAATAGATTCTATTCAATTAAATTCTCTTGGTTTGTTTCAGCATTAACTTTTTTAACAAAAATTTACATAAACAGAAACTAGTATGGTTCTGTCTTCAAAAAGAGAACACAAAGATCTCTAAATTGAATACTTCTACATAAGTTTACTATAAAGTTTATGTTTTCTTAATAATTCATATTTCATATTTTAACTATAGTCATCTGTAGTACTACGGTCGACTTTACAAAAAATTGATTATTTAACGTCTTATAAAATTGCATCATTCAACAAAGAGTTACCTTTACTTCATATCTTATAAAAAAATTCATCATGTTCTTTAAAAATCAAACTACATGACCTCAAATAACTAAAGATATTTTTAAAGTAACGCAAAATAACATGTGCTATTTATATTGGATAGCTAGATATTTTTGACATCATATGTCAATAACAACTTTTTCAGTGTAGTCACTACTGTCTACTTGTGAAACAAATACGATAGGCAAACTACATAGCCATCTCTAAAATTTTGTAAAGTAACAAGTTTAGTACGGGATCTTTCTTTTTCTAAATGAATTTTAAGATAACTAAATCAAGGTAAGATTTCAACCTTCGATCATTCGTAAAACATTTAAATAAATATAACTGGAATTAAAGATTAAATGTCACTCACGTGCTGAGGTACAGTTCAATCAAAAAAATTTGAACTTTTAGACTATAACCATATAATACCCGATGTGGACTATTCCATATACATCTGCAATGCACGCAACAGGAAACATACCATTACGACTGAATTTAACGCTGGAATTATAAAAGATCTTCTGAACAAAATATTATCTAACCAAACCAAATCTCCATTAAGTATGTCCTATTATTTTCTTGTATTTTAAATCTCAAACTAAATTTTTATTTCAGTAGTATTTATGTTATTGATGATATTGCACTACGAGGAAAGTATTAATCAAATTTATCTAATTAATTATACCAACTGTTTTAATGATGGGGGGACTTCTATCTTGTTCGGCCGGCAGGAATCAACTAACTCGCTAAAGGTGGAATACAAAATAAATCATCAGCCAACAGCATCCAGGAACCACATTCAGTCACGAAGGTTAAGTTAATTAAAACTTTCTTACGGACCGTATTGCAGGCCATGTGCCTGGATACTATTTTGACCTTTCTACGCTGCTGAGAGCAGCTTACCTGTTCAAGCGCTGATAGAAAAGTAACACGAAATGACAGACTGACGATTCTTATTATAGGAACTTAGACCTCTAAAGCGAAGGAGCGCATATCCCATTATATATTTTATGAATTATTTTAAGTGATCAGATATTTATAAATTATATTTTTATTTTATTGAGACATTATATTAGATTAATAAGGAAAGTGTAACCGAGTAAAAAAATACGTTACATTATTTCTCCCGAGGCGTTTTGGTAGCGGCGTCTTAGGTTACGCGTTTCTGCTCGCATTGTGGTTAGCTCCCGGATCCACCAAGTTACGCTGTCTTTAAATGTTTTTTCCGCGGCATGGAGTATAACGACGCGTCTACTGCGGAGTCGGTTAATTTTTTGCACGAGTGTTTCTATTTGATTGGCCTCTCGGCAGTTTACTAGTTCGTTCTTGAGCGCGGCAAACTTTCGCTAAATTTTTGTTTAAACCGCTCCCAATTTATTTGCAGAATTGCGAATAAATGGTTATATGCTTATTTACGCTTGTCTTAGCATCAACATCCTTCGTTATTAATTTATGCTCACGGAGCGTTACCTCGCCCGACTTTAGTTTCTAATTACAAATGGTCTCCAATATCCCGTGCAACACTGCAGTAAAATCAATATAACTACTGCCTCTGTGCTCCTCAAATGTAGGTGAATCATTTTTACCGAACACGCTAAGATCCCATCTTCGATTGAACTAACCCATAATGCGACTTGGCATTGAAGTCTCCCCCGTTGATTAGTTTTTTATTTTTGACACTTTTGCGAATAATGCTCTATATTTGATTTATCAAGTCCTTAGTTTGGAGAATTTACCGCCAGAAGTCGATCGGCGGAAGGTACGCGCTTATTACGTATAATGTGTTTAATCCTGTTTTTATTTTGACCGTCATTAAAAACTCGTTCAAAAAAATACTTAATATTATTACTGCGCACGTCCTATTATTTATTATTATTTCGCTGTGCGGGTGTTTACTATCCGTGTTTAATACGGCAACCTCCCTCCCAAAATATGTTATTTTATGGCTATAGGTGCGTTTCTTGTATAAGCCCGATGTCGATCTTATTTCGTTGAATAACTTTAGGAAATTATTTTGACCTCTCTGCCTTTCCCTGCTTACCCTAAAACACACCATCCTCTACGCAAAGTTACAACGCGCCAACCATGCCAAATACCTGATTCGTAACGTGGCGGATGTCGTCCGCGACGTGTTGAACCACCTTCCTATCGTCCACAACAATCGTGGCGGAAGTCTCCAGCACCTTCCTGCAAATGACCGCGTGCGCCTTTCTTGTTCTAAACTTCAAGAATTTCAGGTTGTCAAGTTCGCTAGCAGCGTCGCTTCCATTGCTGCTAGCCGACGTCTTGCGCTGTCCTCTCCCAAGGACATACCAGGAACCACGTGTCTCCTGAAGATCTACCAGAAGGCTCGTGAATCCTGACGACCGGGAGTAATACCAGTGAAAACAAAGTGAAAATAGTGAAAACGGCAAACGTACCTCAAACACAAGTTTCCCCCAGAACGCTTATTAGCATTAGAATACTAACACTAGTAGGATAAGGACTCAATACTAACCATCTAACCATCTAAAATAAAAATACAACTAACTAAAATAAACAAGAGAAAATACTAACCAAATTTGTAATTGCTTTAAGAAATCAAACCCTAGCTTCAGTAACGTAATGTTTATATTTCCAATGTTGTAGCGCAACTAAAAATTACTACAGGGGAAATATTCTGACAACATAATTACAACACATCAGCACGACAAAATACACACAAGCACGCACAAGCACACACACACACACACACAACAGAGACTGTACGTGGCCTCCCTGGTTTCCGGCTGCCGATAGCCAGGACACGTACAGGAACGCGTACTTCTCGGTTTTTGATATCCGGCTACCGGCGGTTGGAAACCGGGAGAGGGAAACAGTCCCAAGGACCTCACCACAGACATAAGCACACGCACACACAAACATGAAAACAATAAACACACACACCATTATAGCACACTGGCACGACAAAACACACACATACACACACCAAAACACACACAAACACGCACGTACACGTACCTGCACGCACACGCATACGACACAGATATATACGCACACGTGCACACATACACACCAGGGACTGTACGTGGTTCCACTGGTTTCCGGCTGCCGACGGCCAGGACACGTACAGGAATGCAAACTTCTCGGTTTCTGATTTCCGGCTGCCGGCGGTCGGAAGTTGGGAAGGACAGCAGCCCCAAGGACAACATCACAGACAGAAACACACATACGCACCCTCACGCGCGCACAGACCCAAACACACACACACACACGGACACATACACATACACACCTGTACGTGGTCCCCCTGGTTTCCGGCTGCCGACGGCCAGGACACGTACAGGAATGCAAACTTCTCGGTTTCTGATTTTCGGCTGCCGACGGTCGGAAGCTGGGAAGGAAAGCAGTCCCAAGGACATTACCACTGACAGAAACATACACACACACACTCGCGCACCCACACGCGCGCACAGACACAAACACACACACACACACACGAGTATTTCCAAACGCAAATAATATAAAACTAACTAATATAATTTAAGGTAGCAAATAATTCTGTTAGATTTCTTAGGAGTAACAGGTTTGCTGTAATTTTTAGGTAGCAGACTAATTGTAATGTTAGAATAAATAAAATAAAAAAAAAATGTCCTCTCGATGTTGAGAGCAATTCCGGCATCGCAATATCCACGAGGGGCTCCGACTTCTCCGTCGTAGGCACAGGCTCTTTCTCCAATATCTTAACCTACTCCTGAGTCTCCAATATCATGTCCTTTAGCACAACCTTCAGCTTCTTCTCGAGCGTGCCTTCAGCCTCCGACCTAACTGACAAAAGAACACGAGAACAACAGAAACCAAAAAGAAACCCAGTTCAAAAACAAAGTGACCGTCGCGACGCTTAAACAACGCTGTTTCAATTGACAGCAGGTAGCTCCTACCTACAGCAGAGCTGCATTTGCTTTTTCATCTAGGCCTATCGTAATGCGAGGTAAAGCTAGATCTCTATAGGTGGTGTTTAGTTGCGGCGTCACCAGCGTTCTAACAACTGGACTGGATTGTAGCGTTTTCGGGCTGGTTCCTCGTTTCACTGGCTTTGGGCAACGAGACAATCGCGATGAAGATGCCCCTCGGGACAAAAGTGGTACTTGAGCAGGTCTATGGGCATGTGTTTACCTTTTGGCGTGTTTGGCGTTGTAGTTGCTACTTTAGCGGTCTCTTGCAAGCCTTGTTCGGCTTCGAATACTTTTACTATGAAGTCCATTACGCTTCTAGGTGCATATGCCCTCATTCGTAGTCTTGCTGTCTGTAATAGCAAGCCGATAATTAGACAAAGGTTAGTTTTCATATGCAGGTCCAAACGGGAAGCATGCTGTATTTTTGTTGTAGATAATCGGTAACCGTTTCTCATGGAGATTGCTTTTTACCCAGGTACTACGATTGTATTTGTACTAATGACGCTGTTTCACTGAATCGCTACAGGTGTTGGGCTCTAAAGACGGCCTTATCTAGTTTTAGAGTGTCGAAAAATTGCTATCACGTTGCAGCTTCCTCACAAAGTTGCTTCTTGATGTGTAGCAAGCTTAATATGGACATAGCGGTGAAGAAGTCCCCAGGATTCTCGATTGTTCCCTTCAGAATATAGGCACCGCGGCTTCCTTGTAGTGTACTAGGTTCCGCAAGTCCTCAGTGGTCATGGTGATTGTTTTGAGTGGTTGTTGGATGGCATCCGGTTCTGAGTTCTGTCCAGAAACTGCTATATTTAGAAGAGATTGTTTGACCAACTCAATGGAGGATGATCACCTCTTTCTCATTGGCATGGTGCGTTCGGTTCTGAACAATCCTTGTTTGTAAAATTATTTCACAGGTCTCGCGTTCTGGGCACCAATTGATAGCAAGGCGAGTAATAATATCTAGCAGAACACACTACTGTAACATATAAGGCAATATATACACAAGCAATTAGATAACTGATAATTAGTATACAACATTGGAATTAATTATTTGCAAGATTAATGTACGTGCATGTTAATAAGCACAAACAGTAACAAATATATGTATATATAATTACATTAAGTATATAATGAAAGAACATAATGAGATTGTTTACTAGAGCAAAAAGAGCGCGTGCTATTGAGCACAAGCAAGAACAGTGTTCATATATCCCTGTATAAATAAAAGTACATGTATATATCCGTATAACAAATGCATTCAATTAGTCAATAACAAGTACAGTCGAACATTTACAGGATAAACAGGAGTGTGTGTTAATGAGTACAAACAAGAACAAACGTTCAAATATTCTTATATATAAACAAGCACAAACATATATACATATAACAACCGCCTTAAGTCCGCAAATGACAATATAGCACATACATTTACAGGATTAACACAACGTTGTGCTATTGAGCACAAACAAGAACAAACGTTTAAATATTCTTTATATTCATCAAGCAAATTAATTCACTTAAAGCAACCATGTATATTTACAATATAAACACGAAGACGTTAATGAGTACAAACAAGAATAATCAGGCAACTATTCTAATATATAATAAAAGCGCAAAAGTGTCAACCGCATTAAGTCAATAAATACTTCCTGTATGTTTGTTGTGGTTTGTTTCTTTTTGAATTAAACCACTCAGAGTTGTTAAAATCATCTTTATTTACGTTTCGATTCATGACCTAGGATCGTGATCAAAATAATAAAAATTTTAAAGTTTGACATTTATGACATAAATTGAAGGTGACTTTGCTTTATTAATGTTTGATTTGAATACACCAGGTTAAAATATTAAAGTTTAGAAGAATGGGTGGTTTAATTTCCAAAGAAGATTAAGAAAAAAACGCATTAAGTCGGTTACGGACAAACGTAGTATAAACTGGATTGACACGAGTGAGTGTTAATAAGTATAAACACGGACAAATGCTATGTAACATTATTTTGTAATGTTAACAATTAAACAAATCAATTAATTAAAAATTCAGTAACTTGAATAAAGTATAAACAAAAATTTACATCAATAAATCACCTCATTTTATTTAGGAACCTTTATAATAAAAGATTCTTATAAATATACAGCTTTCACTATACCTAATCGAGGGTTATTTGAATTTACACGTTTACCTATGGGTCTTTCAAATGCACCCAGTACATGGTCTAGATTAATAGATAAAGTTTTAGGTCCAGAATTAAAACATTTTGTATTTTGCTACCTAGATGACGTCATAATTTTGACAAACACCTAGAAATATTACAGACTTTCACGCGCAGGACTGACTTTAAGCAAGGAAAAATGTCACTTTTGTAAGAGTGAACTAAAATATTTAGGTTACGTAATAAATGAAAACGGTCTCTTAGTAGACCCAGATAAAGTAAAAGCTATTTTAGAAATACCAACACCAAAAACTGTAAAAGAAGTAAGACGAATAATCGGAATGGCTTCTTGGTATCGTCGATTTATCGAGGGATATAGTACCATTATAGCGCCATTGACCGCATTGTTGAGGAAAAATAGAAAATTTGTTTGGGAAGAATGTTGCGAAACAGCCTTTTCCACTATAAAAAATTGCCTAATTTCAGCACCAATTTTAACTTGTCCAAATTACGAATACGAATTTACTATTCAGTGTGACGCATCAGATTATGGAATTTCGGGTGTGTTGACGCAAAGTATAGATGGAAATGAACAAGTAATATGTTATATTTCAATATCTCTAACTCAAAATGAAAGGAAATTTACCGTAACAGAGAAGGAGTGTTTAGCAGTTCTATTCAGTATAGAAAAGTTACGTCCATATATAGAAGGAACACATTTTACCGTCATAACAGATCATCATTCTTTAATTTGGTTAAACAATTTACAAAATCCAAATGGTCGACTGTGTAGATGGGCCATCAAATTACAACAATACGACTTTGAAATAATTCATAGAAAAGGCAAAGATAATGTAGTTCCAGATGCATTATCAAGGGCTGTACCAATAATTGAAACTATACAAATTAAAAATGAAAACAACTCTGAAAATTCTACGCAAATAATACCAGACACAAAAATTGTAAACGAAAATACTAAAAACAATAAAGAAGAAATTCAAAAATCAAATACTCAGTATGATAATTGGTGTAAAAAGATGATTAATAATGTTGAAAAATATCCAATAAAATATAATCGTTGGAAAGTAATAGACCAGAAATTATTTAAACATGTTAAACCAAAATTTCCAAATTTAACTGAAGAGACAGACAACTGGAAAGAAGTAATTCCAAAATCACAAAGAAAAGAAATTTTAAAACGTTTTCATGATAAACCGACGGCTGGTCATTTAGTAATTTTTAAAACTTATGAAAGGATATCTCAGAAATATTTTTGGCCGAAATTACGTGCAGAAGTAGCAAGATATATAAACCAATGTAAAATTTGTATTTCACACAAACCAGAACAAAAACTTCCAGCAGGAAAAATGTCAAGACATCCAATAATCTCAAAACCTTGGCAAATGATATCCATAGATTTAGTAGGTCCACTACCTAGGACTACAAAAGAACACACATGTATTTTATCTGTAGTTGATACATTTACAAAATTTCCTTATTTTTTCCGTTAAGACAAGCCACTGCATCGTCCGTAGTTCAAAAGATAGAAGAGTTTATAATTTTACTTTTTGGAGCACCACAATATGTTCTAGTAGATAACGGTGTACAATTTCGACGTCATTTATTTAAAAATTTAATGAACAAATACAAATCAAAAATTATTTTTAATGCATATTATCATCCACAAGCAAATCCTGTTGAACGAGTCAACCGCGTTTTAAAGACAATGTTGGCATCTTATGTGTCAGATAATCAGAGAGTATGGGACAAGATATTACTCATGGTTTCGTGCGCTGTTCGTACCGCAGTTTATGAAGTAATAGGCATGTCGCCATATTTCGCAAATTTCGGTAGAGAAATGGTAATAGATGTTCTTCTTTTGGTGAAATAACGGATTCAGAAAACTTAAGCGATATTCAATTTTCAGAAAGAAAACAACTAATAGAGCGTATTCCAGAATTAAATAAAGTATACCAAGAAATAACGAAGAAATTAGAAATAGCGTACAATAAATCAAAACATAACTATGATTTACGTAGACGAGAAGTAGTATTTTCAGTGGGAGATACAGTTTGGAAGAAAAATTTTGTACTCTCAGACGCATCAAAGTATTTCAATGCCAAATTAGCACCGAAATATGTAGGTCCTTTTACCATAACAGAAAAAGTTTCAACAAACACTTATGAGTTAGCCGACGAAACAGGTCAATCCAGAGGAGTTTGGCATGTTAAAGATTTAAAAGCAAATCCAATAGGATATGACGAATAAAAATAGTTATAAAAACCTAATATTAATAAAAATAACCTAATATTAATAATTAAGAAACTTGAAAACGACGCTTATAATGTAAAAAAAAAAAATTTTTATACAAAAACTTAGTTTTAAAAATACTAGTTAGGATAAGGATAAGGATAGAAAAGGATAAGTTAGTAAATAGGAATGAAAGAGTGAATCTCTTAACACAAGATTTTTGGAAAAAATCTCCTTTTGTAAGGGGAGTGTAACATTATTTTGTAATGTTAACAATTAAACAAATCAATTAATTAAAAATTCAGTAACTTGAATAAAGTATAAACAAAAATTTACACCAATAAATCACCTCATTTTATTTAGGAACCTTTATAATAAAAGACCACATTTACCGATAGCTTCGGGCTAGTAAATTCCAGCGGCAGGTCATCATTTAAAGCTCTAGACCCTCGTAAGTCAAATAAATGTATTAGTACCTTTTTAGCGTAAATAAAAAAAACAAATTTCAGTTTAAAAAGTTTAACCTTCTTAATACTTCGTTGATTGACAGCGGGTTAGACAAAACAAAATATTATAAATAGCGCAAAACTATTTCCAAGTTGATTTGTTCAAATATTACAAGTAATTTTAAGTAGTCTGGAGACATCCATTGTATTTAAAATCCATTTCGGCTCAAATAGGTTAGCCGGTCTTTGTTAAGGGCAGACGGCTGTCGTTATAGATAGGTTCCACATTGCAATAACTAAGTAATTCGTAGAAAGTAAAAGATAATTTAAACCCGTGGGAAAATAATTGCTTTTGTGATTCTCATCTAAAGAGGGGTTGGATTTGGTTTCTGAAATCTTTTTTTGTGGAAGGTTCAGTTCAGTCATTGGATAACAGAAAATGACGTACGTAATTATTAGGGTAGGAATTTAGTCTATATAACTCAAGGCTTAGCCAAAAGACGGAGAGTTTTTCCAATGGGACCGTCCGTGATCAAGACGTAGAGAGAAACGTAGTTTGCGGGTAGCGTTTCTCCGGCATGACAGCTAGAATATTCCACTTCGTATCACGTTAGTAAAAAATTGGAAAGAAGTGTTACTCTTCCAAATTTGCGAGGGTTATGCCCATATGTTCGCGGATTTATAGTGATGCAAGATAAATATTTAAAAAGCTTGTAGGCGTGTGACGCAGCAAGTAAGTGATATTGTCAAAAATTCTGCCGAGTTTGTGTGCCAGTCAATTTTCTTAAACATTACAAACAGAAGCAACAAGCGAGATTCTCTTCCCAAATTTAAGAACTGCTCTACGTTGGAAAACAAACCCTCAAATAATGGACAATCTTTAGTAAGTAAGTTTTTATAGTTAAGTAGCATGACCAATTTTTAGTTAGTTTATTTGTTAGGACGTTTTGGCCATAAACCGTAGGATTAAATTAGTGTACGATTTACAATATAAGTTTCTTTCATATACAAGTGTTTGATAACTACTTATGTACACAAAATTTTCATAAATTCCATAGTCACCTATTCACTTAAATTTCTAAATCAATGAATGTAAGAGGTTCACGTTTATTGCTCTGTGAATTAAATAGTTTTGTTTGCCGTTGATTAAGTCAATAGTTTTTCTTATTTTTTTTTATATAAGTAGTAAAAAAGTGAGGAATTGATTAAAGGAAACAATTGTCCTCCTTGGGATGACAAGTCTCTCAAGGTTTTGTACGAACATTTGGACATTCTCGACTTGTCTGGCGCCCTTGGCAATTGTCATTAAGCCACAATATATTATGAGAGGTAAGTGCCACATTTTTGTAGTATATTGTAAATTAATTTAACCTTTTTTTCAAAATTTTAACCCTCTATATGATCCACGACCTTCCGCTAGCTAGTGCCGGTGACCCCCTTTAATTTTTGTTTTACAGGCCGCCCCCATTTTATAATTTGACTGGAGAAGATACACTTAGTAGCTTTTCCGTCTGTAACAGCTAGTTAATTAAATTAAAAACAATGTGAATACAATATTAACACGACTGCATGTTATTAAGCACAACAAGAACGTTCAGGAAATAGGCGTGAAGTCTATTTTGGAATAAATATACATATACAAACTGAACCTAAGGAAAGTTTTTGTAGACTAATAGAGGATTATTATTAGCCAATAGAAGATTCGGACACTCATAAAGTGACTGTCGGCGACGGTGGTGGACGAAGCTCACGTTTCCGCGGCTCATTGTGGTACGTTTGAACGACGCGGATACGTTGACAAGACCTGGCTCGCTGACGACGTCGTTGAGGTTGTGCTCTGGGTTTCTAGGTCTAAGCAAATAAGGGTGTGGTCAGAATGTAACTACTGATCGTGTAAAAGGATAGAATGATTAGATGTCTCTAGGATATCAATCACTAGCTTTCTAATGATAGAGGAATGGCGTGGTGTGTCAATAATAATCAACAACGGTGTAGTGTTCGAATCAAAATAACAATCATTGGCAGTGTGATTAGAGCATAAATGTGTGTTTAACCAGGATGGCAATTACTGGTACTGTTGAGTGTGATTTAGTTAGCGTAAGCTTGTACGTAGCATAATATTAGACCCTTGGATGCCGATAACAAGCATGCTAGAAGGTACTGTTCCTTGGACAAAATCGGTAAGGGCTGAATTTCTGCGCAGAGCTCTCGTTATACGTTTCCTTCTTCCGATTGCAGGCGTGGCTATCGGATCGAAGCAAAATGTATTACATTTGTCTGATTTTTTATGTATGATAACGGTATTAAACTATAGTCAGCTATGCAATACTATGCCAATTATTCGTGTAACAGGTAGTGCAGACACTACCAATGACGACTAGTTTGAAGTAAGGTTGTACTATTTAACTCCGATACGTAATTTAATATTTGCAATATTTAAAGTCTTTGAAAACCAAATCCAATAGTTATTTATTGAAAAAGAACTAAACTAAAAAAATGCATCGCTGCGGAAGAATGATTTATAACCCACTTGGCTATTAACTGGACTGTAATACAATTCCACAGCTTATTAATTTTTCCTATACATTCTTTAACACCTCATTACCATTATACTAAATAACTAGATTTATTGCTCTGTACGTAAATGGAATAACTGAGAGTTTATGTTGTTAGCCAAGCTTTAATATCTACACATAAAAATCTGTAACTTTATATTAAAGAATAAGTTAAAGACATGCAGTAACGACGGTAACGCTTAATAGGTTTCAAAATTCCTTTCCGTGCTTAGACACGGTAGAAAAACTGCATAATTATGTATGCTGTTCCACAAGCCTATAACACGGTTGAATTGAATTAAGAATGTTTCAAGGTTTTGGCCACCCCAATTGCGTTGTTATATTCCTCAAAGATAAATAAAAGAATACGCACCCCAAAAGCATCATAATTCTGTGGTAGTTAAAAGAGCAATAATATAGCGTGCACCTATCAAGCTCGAGTCAATTACAGAGCACCAGATATTAATAATTTTATAGCATTGTGGCATTACCCAGATAAAGAATTATAACTTAGTTTAGTTTATGATAAGGAATTAGGTTTGGGGATATTTTATACTTCGTTCAGTCTAAGGATGAAAGAAGTTTATTTCTCATAAACACTATATGCACTCTTGGTTAGTTCTCCAATTAATGATAGTTATATACATGAAGAATACGATATAAAGTGCAATAAAAATAATCCAAGTTAATTGTACTTGTTTTTGCAGTGAAACACTTCCTAAATATAAGAATGCACCGTGAGCTATTTTTAAGAGATATACGTTAAGTGTTACCTCAATAAAATAAACAATAATAGAAATCATAAAAGAACACATGTAAGTCATGGTATGTAATAGTACGTATTAAGATAAAAACTACAAGTCAATGGAGCAACTATTTCATAAATAAAAAAAAAAAAATTCGATTCGGTATTGCCCGACAAGTTTGTTCATATACAAGTGATTTACTACTTTAAAATCTTCGTCCTGAAGTTTTAGGAGTTATAAATTTAACCATTTTAAAACGCATTTTTGAAGGTTTGGTAACAACGATTGATTTGAATAAAGACGTGCAGTAACTGCCAAAAAACTTTTACCGATACTATTGTTAAAACCTTTTCGGTGCGCAACCTTTGGCAACCATGCGCTGTTGATATTTTAATAAACAGACATCTTCGCCTCTTCGCCAACTGCATGTAGTACCTACACAAGTTACGTTTCGGGCCTTGGAAGCGTTGTTTTTAAAAACTATTTCCAAAACTTTTAACAAATTTTTATTAGTTTAATCAGACATTAATTATGGAATTTGGACAAACTGTTGTAAATTATACTAAGTCGAAATAAAATAATTAATTGCACTAATATGAGCGAATAGCGTAAGCAAACTGCAATGTTAAAGCTGAAATACTTGAAACTGACTGACTGGTCTTGGGGCTCCCGGGGTATTTATGTTGTCCCTGCCTCTCACAATTCTGTGGGAACTTGCAGAGCTCATGTCGCTTATTTCTTAATATTATTCATAATATATTGTAACAATCTTACTTTCTAGGTAATCGCGGAATCTTAACCGTTTGTGACCTGCCGCCTGCAGTATTACTATCGTCTGGAATACATTGTATTGTATCCGTTCTCATGAACTGTTAATAACCTTTTTATATTTATCGTTGAATTACATTGTTATACTTGACTTAATAATTTTTTAATAATTTCTAATAACTTCCTATTAGATTCTATTTTATAATACATACATAAATTGGGGGATACATAACTCACATAACCTAATAAGT
This sequence comes from Platerodrilus igneus, assembly GCA_036346225.1. NCBI lineage: Eukaryota > Metazoa > Arthropoda > Insecta > Coleoptera > Lycidae > Platerodrilus > Platerodrilus igneus. The sequence continues at coordinate 965,615 of JARFIW010001344.1, forward strand.
ACGTGATAATAAAAAAAAAATTGTTAAAAAGATACAATTGATCACTGAAATTGAGAGGAAGGTGAATATTATTAAATACACGGACAGAACTTAGCTTCTTCAACAACAAAATAAACGTTGTACTAATAATATTAAATCATTGGAAAGCTGGCTGTTGAACTAATAATTGGGAAACATCACAAAGGTAATATCACTTATTAAAAACCAATGCAAACCAAGTTTTAACATGAATAAAGACCGGCCATTGAAGTAATAATTGGTGGACATCTGTTTATTGATGTTATAACTACAAAACGTTACCTGAAATATAATATTACTAAGGTATAATAAAGAAAATTATTAATATAATAACTAACTGTCGGTGAACTGATAGCCAAGCTTATGAATATAATAACTGTACGTTTTTGACTTAAAGCATTTTTGTTATTGAAGTTATAATTGTCGAACATTAATGTAAAAATCATTGTTTATAGCTGTTATATGTATGAGACATGCAAGTTACCCAAAGATTTCAAACGTAACACATAGTCACTATCTTAAAAAACAAGGGTGCGAATAGATGTGAATATTTTTGAACAATAGGTTTTACAGCACATGTGTCAAAAATACTAACTAGAATTTTACAGAGACGAATGGAGAAACGGGCTGAAGAAATACTAGGGGGAAATCAATTTGTATTTAGGCGATACAGGGGAACATGGAAGCCATTCTAGATTTAACGTTATTAATGGAAAAAGCAATAGAAAAAGGCGAAAGCGTGCATATAGGGTTTGTAAATCTCGAAAAAGCATTTGATAATGCAAAATGGGAATAAATGTTCGAAATACTTAAAAAGTCGGAACGAGTTATAGGGATAGACGGGTAATACATAGCTTATACAAAGAACTAACAGTGGTAATGGAATTATAGCAGGAACGTAGAAAAGTAAAAATTAGAAAAAAAGGTGAAACGAGAATGTGCCCTGTCACCAATAATTTTTAACTTGTATTGCGAAGATGAAATGAATACTTTCAAATACAAAAAGACGTTTGGAATTACTATTCAGAAAGAGACGATATGCTTAGATTTGCAGATGAGACAGCGGTATTAGCATTTAGCAAGGAAGAGCTAAAAGTATCTCTTAATGAAATCGAAACAGTACTGACCGAGAAATACGGTATTAAAATTAACAAAATAAACCTAAAATACTAGTATGTAAGAAAGGGGTAAATAAGTCAACAACAAGAATACAAATGGAAACGAGAACTATAAGAGGTTAAGGATTTCTGCTACCAAGAAAGTCAAATAACGCAAAATGAGGAAAGTGCATAAGATATAAAGCAAAGATTAGGACAATGCTGTGCTACATTTCACAAGTAAAAGCAACTCCCATGTTCAAAGACCACAAACATCGAAACAAGGAAAAGATTTTCAAAAACATATGTGTATAGCACAGCATTGTATTGTCCGTCATCCATACGTAAACCATCCGTGTAAATTCTGATACCCGTCCGTCCCCATCACCTTCGACAAACTCGATTCCTCCAATATCCACCGGGTGCCCCCCACCCTGATACAACGATCTTTCTCTCTACCTCTCTATTACCAAGATTAATATCTTCGATAATTTCGCGCCCTTTCCCTATATTTATTAATCTCCTATTTTTAATCTCCCTTTTTAGATACATTATAATTTGAATAAGGGGCCGCTATACTTGCGGCCACGTCCCCAATGCTTCACCCGAAAGTACTACATTGGGTTTTAACGCGAAAAATAAGCGTGCTTCAAATGAAAATCTAACTTCAAAGTTAATCGGTCCTAAATAAAAATCTAACAAACAGAAACTAAAACTAAAAAGAGAGTTTAAATAATGGTATCCCTAGCGTTGATTTGGAGTGTGCCCGATCAACAAGACACAAACAAAGGTAAAAAGTGAGGGATCCGTAATACCGGATAGCAGTCGCCAGCTTTGCTTACCGGTGCGACCTGAAGGGTCGTCTTAAAACTAACCAAATCTAGTTAGCTAATTTAAAATGGATTCAAATTTTCTAAGTATTCGCCAAATATTTTAATAGTAAATTCAGCTATTTTGTCTACTGTATAAATTTACAAATTCGTGCTCCCTGATTTAAGTAATTTATTTTATCTTTAGCCTAAATCCGTCCCTAGCTTCCCCTATCGTTCCCTAACTGATTTATATTATGAGTACAATCTTCCTTTTTAGATACAGCTCGGTTCCCTTCTATTGTTTTCTAAATATGTACCCTATTTCACCGATATTCAGTGGTATATAAAGGGGGGGGGGGCTCCGTAGCGGAGATGGTATGCGTGTGACTACTACGCCCAATGTCCCGAGTTCGAATCCCGACACGGTTTGCTTAAAAAATGTTAGGCAATCATTTTTCACAAAAGTACGCCCTCGTTCAGATGAAAGGTAAAATGGAGGTCCCGTGTGTGAGTGTTGTCACGCACGTTAAAGATCCCTACCTTGCTTGGAACAGCATGGGTTCGGCAAAATTCAAAATTTTTCAGGTAAAAAAAACTCGTTCCTGACCAATGTAGTACCTTCGGGTGGAGCATTTTAAAATCACATGTAGGATATGTGAAAGGGGGTGACTCCGTGGTGTGTATTATGAAAAATCTATGTATAGGCACCTGTTGCAGACTGAAAAACCTGTCTCATTTACTTTAAAAGTTTCAATCCTTACTTTTCTGAAATATGAATACATCCTCATTAAAATACAAATTTTACGAGTTGTTAAAGCAAAGCATTTTTCTTAAAAAACGCCCAATCCTTGTGTAAAGGATTATACTAAAAAAGAATTACGGCATTTATTTGCTTAAACACACTACGATTTCGAGAGTCTTCAAAAAAGTCAGAAATCACATATACGTCAATAAGCTATAAAATCCTCAATGAATACATCCAATTCGCGGAACAATATATATAAAAACGAATTTAAAAGCTTTAGTCATGTTACAAAAGCCGTGGGAGAGAGCTAGTAAGGATAGGTTTCGTTGGTTAATAAAGAATAGAAGACTTTTACTATCGCCACAAATTTTTAAATTGACAACTCATTAAACAGTTAAAGAAGTGAAATTGTAAGTAATCATTACATCAGGCGGGTAAATAATGCTTCAGATACTTTGAAAAACAATGATGTATTAAGATTATCTTTTATATAAGACGAAAATGAATACAATGAATACAAATACATAATGTATAGGAAATATTAAATTTGAAACAGTCTTTAAATAATAAAATGTTTAAAAATCGCTAATCTGGAATGGTCACTGGAGCTCCCTCATAGTGTCCGTGGTTTGCATTCCTTGTTATGTCCGATTTTCTTATTGGCCAGAATAATACACTTTTGATTTCTGGTATCTTTTCATGAATTAACTTTGATACTCTTTTGATCTCACTTTCAGACGTATTTTTGGATTTTCGTTAAGGGTTAGGTCTCGACATGAACATCGACTCAACAAAAGCCGTCACAACTAAAGTGGCATCAACAAAAACCGTCCCAATAAAATGGCATTAGCAAAAACCGACCCAATAAAAGAATCGTCTCCAATAAAAGCCGTCCCAATAAAAGAAGCCGTCGATTTGTAGATCGGCTTAAATTCGTCGCACAATTTCTCAGTTTCAAATTTTACTTATTCTGAATTTTGTTTCACTAATTAATTACGTAACTTTCTACTGCATTTGAGCATAGTTGGTGCTTGGTTAAACATGAACTAAATGGCTATTCATTTCTTATTGTATGTATAAGCTCTTCCGACCAATCGCTTCCATTGGCGTGTTTATCGATTAAGACTTGAACTTTGACTTATCTCTGGCAGAACTCGGTATTTTCTTAAAATCCCTGTTGGATTCTATGTTGACAATGCTTTCTCAGTCACGTAAGCGTTCTGCCATATTACAGTATTTTGCTAGGATTTTCGATTATTGCTTTTATCCAGTCACTTATTTAGTATTTATCGTTTAAAAGTCCAAGACTAATGATATAATTGGCGCGCTTAGTGTTTATTTGTTTGTTACAGAATGTTGGTTTTTTGAACAAAAGTATTCTTTGTAGTCACGTATTTAGTAATGTATTAAAATGCGTTTGCATATGGATGCGTCGATATTTTCGACGTAATTATTAAATATTTGAAATGCCAATTTATCTATGTTTTCCAATAATTTTATTTGCTACAATTAGTTGCTTCTAAAACCTTATCTTGGCTTGTAAATTATACTTAAACATATTATACAACGCACACATTACTATTCTAATTAAATGGTATCGAATTATTACTAAATGAGCTTTTTTCTCATGCATTTAATCAAATATTCTTTATATACAGTGTCGTCGCAATTGACTTTTTGTAAAATAGTCGATTTACTCCTATAGATGATAGAATTATTTGATTTTCTTAAAGTTAAAATGATTTATGTCTATCCTACGACCCCTATGACTTAATCTACCCTTAAACTACTCTGTTATCATAACAATATATATATATATATAATATATATATATATATATATATATTACTGTGATATTTAGGTGTTATAATAGTAGTAGAATTTAGTTGTACAGTTATTTCATTATTTTAGCATATAGAACAACAGAGTACGCTTTAAAAACGCTTTTATATAGGTAGTGTAGAAGTCAGTAATTCGACTGGAATACTTAAAAAGCTAAAAGTTTATTTTCATAATCTGACAGGTGTAAATATTCGTAAAGTTGGTGTATATAAGTTAACGTTTCAAATTTCTGTATAGGAATATGTAAGGAAGAAACAAACATCTAAGGTCCATAACAATTAAAGCTTTGTATTTAATTATAACAACGAAGATGTGTAACTTTAAAAGCGTTAGTATTTGAAACCGTTTTAGTATAGATATAAGTGTTGAAAGTTTTAAAACTGTTTGTCAAAGCTTTTCTAATAACATATAAAATCAGTAACGAATTTAAACGTCTTTATTTCCCGGTATATTTTTAGATAACGTTAAACAAACAACAGCAAATTTCGATTAGGGCTGATTATAGCTGTCAATTATATTTGAGTTATAGCTCAGGTGTGGAGATAACTGTGGTCGTTAAAAGTTCAACTTGACAACGAGTAACAAAGGTGGCGTAGGGGATAAAATAAGTACAAGTGAAATGAAGTTAACACGTGTTAGGGTAATGGAATTGTAGCAAAAAGGTGGCAATACAAACTGGTGTGAGTGCAAAGCAAAAGAGAGATGATGTTAGAAGCGTATGTTGGAGAGAGATAGATGTTAGCCTGTTGCACTAGGAAGGTGCTGAATGTTAACTTTGTCAATTGGGGATTAAAGATACGCAACGTGCTTGGTGACAGGGGATAGATAATACGGGGATAGAAATCAAGTAAGGATGGTTTGCGAACGTTAGTTCGCGTTTCAAAGAAATATTTTACTAGGAATTTTAAGCGCACATTACAAAATTACGGAAAAACCGTCGCCGTAGGTGTTTTGTTTGTATTGTGAAATTGTGAGAAGTGAAAACCGTTGAAAATTTACGTGGAGGGTATGTTTGTATTGACAGGTTTTTGTGGGGTAAGAAACTGTATATAAACTCCAGCAGGTTGTTGTGGGGCTTTCTTAAAATTTCGCTCTTAAGTTCTCTTAGAGTTTGCTCTTAGTCCTCAAATCAGAGTTCATGATAGTCTACAAGTTTCAATAGCATAAAGCTTATGTTTATTTCAATTATGGGAAAAAGTTTGGACAATATGTGAATACGGTTGAGCGGTCCTGAGCATATGTAACAGCAAAAACTTGGATTTCGGAAACACTTAGAAACTTCGTTAAAACAGTCCTTCAGCTGGATGTACCTAGGGCTGAATATATTTTCTTAAGGAATTTTGACATGCAAACAGTGGTAGTTATCTCTTTGAGTTGTTTAGTTACTTAATTGGGGTTGTCTTATATTAATTTGGTGTTTTGTATTTAATTGGGGTTGTTATTGTAATTAATTGGGGTTTTAGTAGTAGTTATAGATAAGGGAGTTTATGTTCAAAGTTGAATTTAGAAGTAGTTGTGGTTTTAGTTAAAGATTTTATTTGTAAATAGTTTGAAAAGTTAGAATATACCCTGTGGCAATGGAATACATAGATACTGTGTTATTTAAAGCTTGGTAGTTCAAGGAATTAAAAAAAATATAATAGATTAAGATGGCCAAAGGCTGGTTTCACTAGGAAACGGTAATTATTGATATTTTGAAAAATTGAGATTCCAATTACTGCTTCTAAAGAAGACGTCTTTAGATCCAGAATTAAAATTTAGTTAGTGTATTAGTAATTGTGAAGCCTAGCCAATAATAGGCCAGAATAAGAAGAATAAAGCAGTGTGTACTGCGAAATTGTTAATTATTATAGTAAAAGGCAACATAGGCCAGGTACGTAGAAGTTTATCTACGAGTTGTATGAAATATTTTATGGTGGTTGAGGGTATTGTCAACCAGTAATATTTGTATGACGTTACGTGAGAATTAGTTGAAATAGCATCAATACTTATTCATAGCGATGAGACCTATCAAATACACTTTCAAACAATATTGCTAAATCAATTAATCGCGTCATCCCCGTTTTCTTAGATATTTTTTTAATCCATCTCTGCATTCATTTTATGTCAATACAATTACGATAAAAGTTTATTTACTTTTACAAAAAAGTAACGAAACTCACCAACAATCGCATTGCATATTTCATCCTCCGTCACAACTGTTTTCATTTTAAAATTTTGATTATCACCCTACCTTGTGACCAATTGATGCTTAAAACTTAACAAATTTAGCAAATTGGATACAGTAGATCTATTTAAAATAGAATTTAAAATACAAAACCCCACACCATTTACACTAATAGGTATACCTAGGTAGTATTCAATTTTACTGAAAAGAGCCTAGCTGTAGCTTAATCTACCTATAGTAAAACATGCATTTCAACTGATAATGATTTTAAGCAACCTCTTAAAAGAAGCTTTGTCTATCTCTTGTTTAAATCATAGTTACATAAAATAAGAAGCATGATTACAGTTATGAAATGAAAGCACGGCATTTTAAATGCATTGAACAAACTTTGAATATTAATACACATAAAACGGTTTTTATTACAGGAAGTAGTAAATATCTATTGTATTAAATGTTTAAATAAATTTCCATTACAAGGTAAGTAAAACCCTAATCTATTATAAAAATTTTTGTTTACTTTGGAAAGAGTGAGCAAGTGAATGTTGTTGCAAATATTAATTTTTTTATCTTCAACTTCTATTGATGCGATTTGTGTATATATAGTGTATATATAGCTGATTTTTAATATGTGGCCAAAGAAAAAAGTCGCACGGATTGATATCGGGCGATCTTGGAGGTCATTGTATTTTTCAACTCCTTCCGATACATTTATTGGGAAATGTATTATTTAAAACGTTTTTTAAATCGGTAGCTTAGTACGCAGGACATCCATCATGCTGATACCAAATATCATATTCTCCGGCAATATCTGTAATTTTGTCGGCAATTTCATTTTTTAGTAATTCTAAATACTTACCAGAATTTAAACTACCGTCTATGAAAATAAGTTCCACCATGTTGTTTTTTAATATACCTCCCCAAACGTTGACTTTTTGGGGATATTGGGTATTTGACTGAACAACAATATGTGGACTTTCTTTCGTCTAGTGTCGATGCATTTGCCTGTTTTATCCTGATACCAAATGGAACGTGCATTCGTCTGTAAAACAAATAAAATATGGAAGGTTCTCCAGCCGATTGCACATTTGCATAACAATCTGACAAAAAGTATTTCTACTATCCGTATCAGTTTGTAACAATTCCCTATGTCCTTGGCTTTTGAATGCGGAGTATTTGTTTCGCTTCAAAATTCAGTACACGAGATTTACCGATACTACTTTCGGATACTATTTGTCTCATACTAATTTTTGGTTGCATTTCAATCCATGCTAGAATATTAGCTTTTATATCTTCTGGGAGTTTTCTCTTAGGTTTTGATTTGCGTTCCGAATTGACACATCAATTTTTCTCAAAACTATGTATTACTCTAAGAATTGTAGAAGCATTTAGAACTGGCCTATTTGGAAAATTTACTGCAAACATGTCACTAATACATCTTAAGAAACAATCAATGCAAAACCATCTAGGAACTTGTATTTTCTTTTCAGTTGTATAAATAATCATGTTGTCATGCGCAGGTAGGAAATGATGTGATTTTGAAAATAAGGACTTCAACTTAAATACTTGCAATAACAATTTCAATTAAAGTGACAGCTTATATTTTGTTTTTTGCTACATCAACTGTAATTCATTCCTTTAACTAAACGTTTGTTACCTAATAAATATGCATTAACTTGCAGCTTAAAGAGTTTTAAATAAAATTTAGCAATGATATTTAATGATTTGGTGTGTTGCTTGTAAGGAAAAAATAAAAAATATTATTTAGCTAGCCTCCTTTTTGTAAGTTCTAGGTATAATTGCGATAGAAACATGAATTAAAAATTTTGCAAGTAATTTTTCAAATGATTATTTATGTTTCTGTCTCTATTTGGTGTTAAGAAAACTAGTGGAATTGTATGTGAGTGTTCTTTCTACCCAAAATACCTCCAATCAATAAATAAATAACAAGGATAAATTCTGTTTAAAATTTCTAGAACAAACTTCTCGAATTTAATGCACAGTCAACGAATTAAACCACTAAAATATTGAGCAGTTTTTTGATATTTTGGCAAATTCCTTTATCGTATTAATTTGTTCATTATTGGATGCAACGATGCAGAATAGGTAGAAATAGGTTGATAAGTAGTGATAGGTTGGATAAATAAGTATAGGTAATGTTACGTGAGTAGATAGGTGTTTAGAAGTAGCATGTAAGATTAGGTGGTAGGAATTAATATATTTAAATTCAATAAAATATAGGTAAGTTTTCTTTGAATTGAAATAAGGAGATTATGTTGTGGATTCAAAGGGGTAAATCAGTGATAAACAATAAAATTTCATCAACCCTGTACATAGAAAAGAGCAAATTATTTACGCAAAAATTTAATTTAATTCATTTAGTGAAAACGGACGAATATTAGAGTATTCTTATATTTAATAATGGGAATGTTAGAATTACATAAAGGAAAAAAGCTTCAAAGCAAATAGAAGTTCAAGGATACGCATAGTTAACCATAAGTTATTTTAATTAAACACATATAAGCAAAAGGAAGCATGTTGCGTAAAAAAATCAATAATCCCAAGGCAATTGTATTCGTTGTAAAAACCAACGTCAGTTTTATCAGATACGGAGAAGTAGAAAGTCTAGGAATTGTTATGTTCCAAACGATCGATAATTAACAGAAACACCTGCTTTTTAAAGTTACGTTCAAAAAAGTCGAGCGTATGTTAAGATAGGATTTCATAGAAATTATTTTCAACCGTCAGTTTGGTATAAACAACTAGGGTAACAGACATCTTAAGGAGTGGAGGAAATGGACAATCGGTTATATACAATAGATAGAGACAGATATAAAGCAAGCAAGGAGTTGATATGCACGTACAGTATACACGTAGAGTTGATATAAGATGTTAACAATATCGATTTTCTGTAACTCAAGTGGGGTTTTAAACGAGACAGCAAACATGCATAAGACAGAGATAAATAGAGCTTAGGCGGAGTTTGTGACGGCACAGAATTTTGTCATTGGTTAAAAGCAGACAGTTTTCCAAACGTACACACACGCAAAGTTTAAAGCGAATTCGTGGTATACAGCACGTAGGACAAAACAAATTTTACGAATTTAGAGACGGTTATATTCGAAATTTGTAGAATTCGTTTTGAAAATAAGTTTTTCGAAGGAAGCGCGTCTACTAGGGGGTTTTAGAAGAATATAAATACCCTAGCTAGATTATTAAGGGTCTTTTCTCTTCTATTTTTCATTACGTCGATAAAGTACTGAATGCCGATTTAGACCAGCATACAATAAAGTTTTGTTGTGAGTATTTTATGTATGTAATTATGTTACCGTAAATACAGTGGTTGCAAGTATAAAACAGTAGTAGCGGACCTCTAATTATTGACGTAAAGTACGAGTAGTGCGTATTTAATTAATAAAGGTGCGGCTACTATAACACAAAAATCATTAAATGGAAGCATGATATATGGAGGTAAGCACCACAAGTAATCGAGTTTGTATGCATGATATATGGAATGATGCTGTGAGACAAGACGCATAGCTTGCATAGGTAGCTGGTGGTAGAGGACTGTGGATCCGCTGAACAGCACAGTAAATCGAAACAACATAGTGGGGTGTTCTGGCACTCATCTCCGACGGGAAGGAAGCTTGAAGAATTCTCCAGGTAATTTATTTGAAATTTCTGTTGTTTTATAAACATTTGTGAAATTTTGTGCTGTGACTTTTTTTGGTGGCATATTTATGGTTGTAGAAACTTATTGTAAAAGATACATATACCGGACAATTTATTGATGTTGAATATTAAAAAAGGGTGTATTTAGAACATCCAAAATTTTATTCAAGTAAAAAATAGAATTGTAAAAGGTAAACGGGTCTGTAAATTTTGTTTTAATTTATGCAAGGTTTAAAAGGCATATACAAACTAAACTGGGTTATAATAAGCTCACCATACTCCAATGTGAAGTCAATTTAGGGTAACATGTGGGGCCCATCTACTCAGATCTCATTGAATTTGTTTAAAAATCATTATAAAAATCAAGGACTTTAAGAACATACCATAGTTTGGGTTTTATAATTATTGTGTCAAACTGTATTAACACATGTAAATATAATTTATCTGTTAATAGGTGTAAATAAAAGGTTGAAATGTATTATAAATTGTTTCAATCTTTATAATTCATTATTAACTCTATCCTCGTGACTATCAGCTAAAAAAAATTACACCCCCAAATTTCCTAAACCCTAACCTGATATCACAAGGTCGAGAATTTTTTCTTATTAATGTAAGTCCAAGGTAATGTTGGATGGAAAATGGCTTGAGATAAAGAAAAACTCTTAAGACATAAACGGCTAGTCGAGTGTTAGCTCTGGGTAGATCATGAGCTTGGGTCATGGGTTGATAAAAGACCAAAAATATATTTAATGAGCGCCACCGTATTTTTCAATACAATAACCAACAAAATTTAACTGAGCTTGCATTAGGGGAATGCGGAAACCTTATCTTAACACCACTAACATAGCCATAAAACCTGAATTTCACCCTTTAGGACACACTTACCAAGACCTCAAACAACAGATGTCATACAGATGTCTCGGCTTTACCTGTGAACAAACAAAAGTTCAACATGGACACCATTTGTGTCCTCAAAAATATTTGCCAAAAATAAAATAATAGAATTTAGGCTTCTAAAATATATACTGAGGGAATTTGTTTTCATTACACACAATTTCTAATCCGGGATGATTTGCAATTTTTTAATTTTAAATAATAAAAAGTCATTCAAAAGCAAAATAGATTCTATTTGAATAAATTTCTGAATATATATATATATATATATATATATATAACTACAGTATTTAAGTTTGTATCTTTATAAAATTTTCTCATAATAATTTTCTAGAACAGAAATAGACTAGTGAAGTTTTGCATTCAAAATTAAGAAGATCTCTGAATGGATCTTTTCTATAAAATTTAATTAGATTGACGTGGAATTTCTAAGTTACTCATAATACATAAATTTCTTTCAATCAGCGAAGTACTTCCTTGATCTTCACAATAACATTTAATCATCAAAGTGCAGATATTGTAGAATGTAATTATTCTAATTTATTTTTATTCAACAATAAGTACGCAAATTTCATATGTCGATGAAAAATGCAAGTTCATGACCTCAAAATCTTTAAACATATTTTTAAATTAAATTAAGACAGCATATGACGTCTAGATAGGACAACTGAATCTATGTTTTTTATATCTGACATAGGATGTCATTCACAACTTTATTAAATATACTATTTGCTTACATGTGCAAACATTCTGACAAGCAATCGACATATTATTTAATTCGCTGATTCCTCAAAAACTATTTTCTTTTTACGTTACTCAAATATTTAATGTTAGATAATTTCTAGTAATTTACGGTATGTTCAAAGTTATTAAATCCTAAAGAACACTCACGTGCTACGAAACTGCTCTAAACGAAAAATACTGGACCTTGACCTCAGCTGTCGGAAATTTCCATAAGTATCAAAGATCTTCAGAATACAAAGATTATATAACAGAACCAACCATAATATCCTTATTTGATGTTATTTATTGGAGAAGTTGAAATATACGGAACACATGTGAAATCACCTTTAACGTTACTGCATTTTATATTAAATAGGACGTAACCATATATTCTTGCTTTAAAATATTGCCTTAAGAATTTGTCTTAAATTATTATCGGAGATATTGCCTTACGATATTGCACTAAGATGAAAAATATTAGTATAATCTATTTAATTAATATATACCAACTGTATTAATGATGTCAAAAGGGGCTTCCATCTTCTTAGGCCTGTAGGGATCAACTGAACTGCTCGGAGCGAAGCTTATCGAAAATCATGCTCACGCAACCGCTGTTAGGCTCGACCTCCAGACACCAAGAATTTATCAATTATTTACTTTTTTTCTAACTTTGTTAGAAGCCACGTGCTTACACACGGCCATCTTGACTTCACTTATTCTGCAGAGCAGCCTGCCCGTTCGAACGCTGATAATGAAGTGCGCAAATTGACAACTTGACAGAGCTTAGTAACGAACTTTAGAGCATAAACGTAAAAGAATCTATGTGTTATTATGAATTTTATATATTAATTTCTATTGGACGGTAATTCACAAATTAAATATTTTAAATTATAGCTGTTTTATTTTTATTTTAAAGAACGAAGTGTCACTAGAAAAAAAATACGTTACAAGGTTGTATGATTGTGGTATTATTTGGTAGTTTTGTTAAATGGTGTGCGAGTGTGAAAGAGATATGTCTGTAAATTTTGGTATTTGAGAAGAGGCACAGCTGAGCTAGCCAGGGAAGCAGAGGAGTTTAAATGCGAAATAAAAGTGTAATGAATTTTTTTTTGAAATTTTTGAATTATCGAAAACTTTTATGTTGACCCAGGTGGGGCACGAATTTTAATAGAGAATCCAGAGACTGTCCCGACTTTCACGGCAATATATATATATATATATATATATATATATATATATGTAATAAATGTCCAGTTTCCTGCTGAACGCCACCGCTCTACGTTTTTCGAATATTCTAATTTTAAGTAAGCCACGGCTAGCCCAGTTTAATTCACACAGAGTGCACAATGTTACGGTAATCCAATAATTTACCCCTTCAAATCTTACCTGTTTGGAATGATAAAACGAAGTCAATCAATATTCGTCTAATGAAAGGAAATAATATCTACACTTCACAGTTTTGTAATCCCTTAAATAAACCCTTCAAATAATTAATATTATTTGGATCATTTATCCCAAAAATTATTTTCCTTTAATTTAATTTAAAGTCACCAAAAACGACACTTTTTACTAAAAAAAAACTAGAACGTTCAAGACCTTTTAATTTTTATGACGTAAATTTTAACGTATTAAATATTTTTGTAGACTCCTTACAAACTACAGAAAAAAATATATTCAGTGTTTAAATTTAAATATGAAATGATTTCTTATACTAGTTAGCCCTGACTTGTGATTTTCTGATGAGTCTTTTTCCCCTTTGGTCTGCTGTTGCCTGTGTTGGATCAGCACTCCTTTTATTATCTTCAATCGAAACACAATTCCCTGCTTTGTGCTCCTTCGCGTACGTTGGAACCAATGATTCAGTATTGTTACTCCTTGTTTCCAAAATTCACTTCGTGCTTTACTGTATATTTTTCTGTATGCGCTTTAGATCCTTTCTAGATCCTTTAGAGTTTTGAATTAAATACACCTAGGATTTCTGACGTAGATTTCCTAGAGTTAGATTTGGATTTCTTAGATTTTTGACTTAGATCCTTCTTAATATCACACTAAGAAGCCCTACATCATTATAAACATTTAATTTAAATTAATTAACAAATTTCTACTCACGTTTTCAGCAAAACGGCAAAAGCTTTTTCATATATCTTCAACGTAATTTGTCATCAACTATTATTATACAACACCACTGTTCACAATAATTTAATATAAAATTTATTTATTTGACGCGTAAATATTCGAGTGAGAGTGATGCAGGTTCGACGTGCTTCAAATTGAGACTGCCTTTCCTTATCAAGTCTGGGCGTTATACAGCTTCCGCTATCTACATTTTTGATTAGTTTGTCCAAACAGTCCTACAAAGTGTTGTAACCAACCATGTTTGTTTTGAACATTCCTAGGAGTTTTCAAGCTGATTCAGACGAAATTATTCTGTACTTGCATGCTATGCTTGTATTCCCATTATTTTACGATCCTTGACTGCCTGTTTTGTTATTATTGTTGAACTTTTATCTAGCCTATGTCTGTTGTTTGTGTAGATAAAGCTTTTTGGAGAATTGAATAAATAGCTGATGTAATATGAGTGATGTAAATTTACGTGTTCCTGTTTATGTCTTGTATTTAAAACTTATCTTTGAAAGTGCGTCTTCTATCAAAGCGCTTTATTATTCTTTTTTTATTTCATACGTAATTGCATAAAGACTTACTAGGTTTTATCTTTTCTCATGCGTATTTATTGTATAAATTTATTGAACGCTTCTTGAAGTAGTTTAATTGCACGTATAATTATTCCCCTGCTAAATATGTGTTTTTTTATTGAAAGATATACTTACTGGCATTGATTAAAGTTAATTGCGGTCCTTATACAGAGTGTTAAATGTTTGTTATTTTTGATTCCTATTGAGATTTACAGTTACTACGCGACTTTTACGACTAAATATACCCCTAAACAACCCCTTATGACAGCATTATTCCCCCAAATTAAAATATAAAATTTTAGAGCAATGTCATTTTTTTCGCCCAACGTGAGGTTAAAATTCCATTGGTCTACAAATTCTTATATTTTTATTTTATTTTACCAAATCCAATTCCACCTTTTTAATCCTCTATTTACATCCACCTAATTTTATACCTATTTTCTATTTTATTACCTTATTTATACCTACTACTAATCTTATACCCATGTCCTATTCTACTACCCTATTTATGCCTATACTTAAATTTATTTTACATTTTATCTACTTACGTGTGTCCCTTTGTATGGGCGAATTAAATTTATTTGGAACTTTCCCCGTATTGTTCCCGATTCTGTGTCTTTTGGCTTGTATTTGTTGCCTGCTCTATAAATATATCCTCACTATTTATTCTATCTCAAAAATTTAATTTTATCTTGAAAAAATTCACACTTCTTTAAATTTAACCTTAAACTTGCTATTTTTGATTCTAATAAAATTCTTTCCAAATGTACAAAGTGTTGTTCAACACAATCACTAAAGATCAAAACATCATCCACGTAGTGGATACAAAATTCTTTATACGGTCCCAAAATACTTTGCATAGCTTTCACTAATGCAGCCGTACTCGAAGACAAACCAAAAGAGACCATTATAAATTGGTATATTTGCCTTTCTACAGAAAAACCCGTATATTTCCTTGATACTCACGCTAATGGAATTAACCAAAATGAATTCTTCAAATGTAGTTTGGTAAAGATTTTCTTACTACCTGTCCTCGCCAATGTGCTATCCATTGTTGGTGGACATTTGTATTGCTGTTTTGTTCGCTTATTAATCTTCTTTGCATCTAAGCATAACCTGATGCAATCATCACTTTTCTTCACAACGACCAATGGATTCACAAAGTGCGTACTTGAGTTTTCGATGATACCTTCACGTAACATTTGTTCTATTTCTTCTTTTACTCTATCCCTGTATGCTGCTGGAATAGGATATAATTTAGTGTTAAACGGTTCGGTGTTTACTACTTCTAACTAGTGCTCATAACCTGTGGCAATTCACCCTGTTTCTCAAATCTTCTGGACATTTAATCTCCTCATTTGTATTCCCCTCATTATCTATTTCAACCTCAAATTGATTAATATTTACGCAGTCACCTTCGAATTCTACATTCCCCTCTTCATACCATTCAATATGTTCTCCATTGCACTATATTTCTGTGCATTCTGCATTTATCTTCAACCCCAACTTGTCTATAACATCCATTCCAAATATAATATCTATCTTTTGTCCAGGTACAACCATAAAATCATTGTCCAATTTGACATCTCCCATTTCACATCTCAAAATTACCATTTCATTTATTCTACAAAATCCCTTATTATTCGGTGCCACCAAATTTTTGACTTATGTCAGTTATAGACAGGAAGCTACGCTCAAAATTATGGCTACAAGCCAAGTATTAAATATATAAATATTTTAGGTAGTTAATTACACAAGGTAAGTTGATAAATACTATCGTATTATAGTGAATAAGATGAAATAATAATTTAGACTTTTATGCAATCCCTTGTCCAAGACCTTATATTTTCCATCTTTCAATTACTAGCTCGATTTGAAATGATCATTTGGGCTTTGCATAAAAGTCTAAGTTATTATTTCATCTTATTTACTATAATACGATAGTATTTATCAACTTACCTTGTGTAATTAACTACCTAAAATATTTATATATTTAATACTTGGCTTATAGCCATAATTTTGAGAGTAGCTTCCTGTCTATAACTGACATAATTCAAAAATTGACAATGTTAGATATGATTGACAAAAATGCCGACCGTAATTGAAAGTTAGGTTGATGTATCGTCGTGTACACGATTTAAATTTGAAAATTTCCCAATTGTGTCATCGGTCTCGGTGGCGTAATTGGTAAACGCATGGTTCCGGCAAAACCAGGAAACAGGTTCAAGTCCTGTCCAAGACCTTATATTTTCCATCTTTCAATTACTAACTCGATTTAAAATGATCATTTGGGCTTTGTATAAAAGTCTAAGTTATTATTTCATCTTATTCACTATATATATATATATATATATATATATATATATATATATATATATATATATATATATATATATGATATATTTTATTTTATTTATTTTATTTATTATATTTTATCTTTAGATGAAACTCTTAACATTTTTAATAAATACAATACCCACATTCAATTTACAATAGAAACGGAATCAAATAACTCTGTACCATTCCTAGACACTTTATTAATTAGAAATGATAAAAATGAAATTATTTTAGATTGGTATCAGAAGCCTACACATTCAAACAGATACTTAAATTATTATTCTTATCAACCATTTAAAACAAAATTAAATTCTATTTTGGGATTAAAAGATCGAATAAAAAAGATATCCCATCCCTGTTTTCATAATAAAAACATGAAACATCTTTCAAATATTTTAAAAAATAATAACTATCCTATACACCTAATAACAAAATTATTATATAACACAAAAAAATACAATAATATAAACAATAACGATGGTGATATAGATAATAATAATACAACTAACGAAAATAACAAAACTATACAGCTATATAAAATACTACCAAATATAGATGACCACCTAACTCATAAATTAATTAAAGTATTTAAAAATTACAATTTCAAATACGTTAAAAAAAATTTTAACATTAAGAAGCATTTTTTCAAAATTTAAAGATAAGACACTAGATTTATTTCAAAGAAACCTTGTATACCAAATTAATTGTATAGATTGTAGTAATCCTTATATTGGGCAAACGTCACAAACTTTAAAACAACGTATAACCCAACACAAAAGTGACATTAGAATAAAACCAAATTCCTGTGCTTTATCAAGACACTCAATTGATTTAGATAACAAAATTGATTTTAAACATCCTAAAATTTTAGAATTAGAAAGAGATACACAAAAAAAACTATTTCTGGAAATGTATCATATATTTCCCCAAAAAAATTGTATAAATAAAAAAACAGATATTGGTGGTCTAAATTCGATTTACACATACATACTTAGCCTTCAGAAGTAACATTTACCTAACGCAATAATTGATATTGTAGTGATTAGCATTACATACATACACATCCTATCACATTCATACATACACGTACTAACAAACAAACAGATTAATATATATAATCACAAATATTCATAGACACTCGCATAAATATAACATGTACACGCACCCACACTCATACACATACAAACACATACACGCATGCATACATGCACACATAGGCATTCTGTTTTTAAATCTTCAAATAATTAAAAAAAGTGAAACTGAAAGGTTTCAAAATCTGACATTTTTATTTTTATTTTTATACAAGTTATACAATTTTCTTATAACAAATTGAAGCAAAAATTAGTTAAAATAAGATTTCGATTTAATTTTTATGTTAATTTAATGTTTAACCTCGTCTTGTAAGTTACTATCAATTCATTTATATGTTAGCCTAGTTAATTGTAAAATTTTAGAAAGCCTGTGATCAAGAATTCAAATAAAATTCGAAAATTTAGGCCTTAAAAAAGAGTTTACTTTCCTACAGCTGACCTCAAACCCATTAATAATATATCTTCATATTTATAAAAGGTCATTATCTCTAAACTATACTATATGTATATATATATATATATATATATATATATATATATATATATATAAATAAAACGCTTTCAATAGATGGGTCAGTAAGAAGATTGATAATTTTTTCAAATTAAGTGCTAATAATAACACGTTAAAGTGTTCTTTACGAAGTAGTATCCTAATAGATTTTGGGGAAAGTCGCAAAACAGTATTAGAAGTATTTTAGGATTTATCAACTGCAAACTATCTTCAAACGTCTTACATATTGCTAACCAGTAAGTGAACACAATCTCGATATCAAACATTTTTGTCGAAACTAGTATTACAACAGTATCGTTTAGGTTCATAACCTGACACAGTATTTTCGAATTCAGTCTTTCTGTACCACCCGGGTATAATCTGAAGAAAGAACCAAACCACGTTATATATTACCCAGTAAGTGTATCAGCAATCAATCACATTACAATCGGACTAGTTGACCATTGGTGGCAATTAATCATCCTTTCCCTGGAAACCTACACTTGTGCTAGACTAGAAATAAAAAACATTTAAGAAAATACCTATCGGTTTTGTATATAGAACACGAACCCGCAGGTCTCGGCAGCTAGAAGCGTCTACAACTTCCAAGTGTCAAATTGTCGAAAAACTTGCCGTCGAGAAAGTTCGTTTTTTGAAATCCTTAGGATTAAAAGTTACAAATGATGGGTTGTCGGAATAAACGTAGTTTAGACTCCTACAACGAGAACAATATTAAACTCGGGAGGCTCGAATACGATGATGTACCTAAATTAGATGTATTTGGAAGCTACAAATTAGATGAAACCATCACTAAAGAAGAATATTATACATATCTACTATTCACATTAAACGCAAAAAATAATTATCTGATTTCTATAGAAATTCAAAGCAGTGATAACATCACGTATCTTTGTGAAGGTTTTATATTTATTAAGGGTGTCTATAAAACTGCAAATCCAGTTAAAGCATACGAGTTTATAAAAAATGCGTCCTACTTTCTGTTTGAAGAAATACAGCACAAGTTGGGGAGTCGAATGTGTGTAGAATCCCTGGTATTACTGGAACAATTAAGGGGTTAGTGTACATGGAACAATCTAAAACAAAGTCCGTTGCACACACTGGTTGGAATTCTGAATCAATATTCAAAGATGGACGTTTTGTATGTGTAATGCCGCTTAAATCCATTTTCGATTTCTTTAAAGATTGCAATAAGGCAATTGTCAGTATGCCACAGGAAATGATTTAATTAGATCCAAGTCGGTTGTGAATTGCTACAAGTCGGCTAAGAATACTGGAACTATTAGCATCCAGCGTATAACATAGGACGTCTCGCATATAACATTAAGCGATTTTGTCAATACAAGTCTATTTTCAAAAATGCAGACTAAACATCTATAATGGTAGCATTCAGGAAATGGGAGCTACCCTCACTATCACAATCAAAGTCACAGGTGTAGAGAATTAAAATATCCAATGAAACTGAAAATGATTAGATGGGTTTAATTAGCGATACAAAATGCTAAATATAACAAGAAAAGAAAAATTCAACCAGTTTCACAAATGCCAATATAACCAATTTCAAAGTGTATTAAACTCTCAAGTGTTTCCACAACATCGCATGAACCTGGATTTCGAACAAAATGATTACTTATCGGCGTATCTGTCGTACGC
Source organism: Platerodrilus igneus (assembly GCA_036346225.1). Classification (NCBI taxonomy): domain Eukaryota; kingdom Metazoa; phylum Arthropoda; class Insecta; order Coleoptera; family Lycidae; genus Platerodrilus; species Platerodrilus igneus. The sequence goes on from JARFIW010001344.1 coordinate 985,864, forward strand.
AACTTTTATGGAAAATACTACCTCAACAAGACTTCTAATAAATGTTTAATGGATTACGACTAGTTAAGGATGGACCAGTATTTGTAATCAACTGCCGTTACAAATTTGAAATTCTTAAGGATGCTACAGTGAATGGTAGAATAGAATTGGAAACTTCAAAAAATTTCGAACCATCAATGAAGGCATATGATTTACTTATTCCCGATTCAATGTTTGAATATAATCCGCTTACGGAAATTGTTAATCGATATATTCACAATTAAATTATAATTTGTATTTATTTTTTAAATAAAATTTTATAAAGAATTGTTTTTAATTGTACGGGAAATGTCTAATTGTTTTAGTAAATGCTGCATAATAGCCATCACTTTTGCCCGGGCGGCTTCCCTAGCGTCCATGCCTGGCGGCCCTGGTGGAATGTTCAGGTACTACGACAAATTCACACCCGCCCGGGCGGCCATCCCTGGCGAATGTGTTGGTTGGTGAAACTTTGGTATATAAATGCATAATTTTAAAAACTGAAGTCAGTTGTATTGCAACGGGCTTGAAAGATGCTCGCAAGAAATAAACATTACACCAAGGAATCTCTGGAAACAGCTGTAAATGAAATCCAACAGGGTGTAATAAGTGTTCGCTCAGCTAGCAAGAAGTACAACATACCTAGAACACCAATGCGGAACAGTCTCAAGTAACATTGTTTTCGAAAAAAGGAAGTTCCTAGACAGTATGCGGAAATTGTGATGCGCTGAATTCAAATACCTATACCTATAACTGTGCTGAATTTTCCACTTTCAATGCAAAAGAAGTTGGTAAACATGGCTCATTGCTACCATCAAACACACGAGTGATCTTCACCGGACCGTCAAGCTGTAGCAAAACCAATGCTTTAGTTTTTTAATTTTACACAGGAACGGTCTTAGATTTCAAAATGTGTAAGTAATTTTTAAAAGATTGTATTAGCTAAAATATGAAATTTTACGGAGTGTTTTTGAACTTTTAAAAGATAAAATGAATTTAAAAATTACGATTATGTGATTGGTCTAGAGGAGGCAGGCGGCTCCGTAGCGTAGTGGTATGTGTGTGACAAGTACGTCCAAGATCCCGGGTTTGAAACCCGACACAGTCCGCTTGAAAAATGTTAGGCGAGCATTTTTCACAAAAATACACCCTCGTTCGGATGAGAGGTAAAATGGAGGTCCCGTGTGTGGGTATTGTCACGCAAGTTAAAGATCTCTACCTTGCTTGGAACAGCAAGGGTTCGGCAAAATTCCAACTTTTCTAGGTAAAAAAAAACTCACTTCTTGGCCAATGTATTGCCTTCTGATGAAGCATTGGAAAATCACATGTAAGGTCCAGAGGAGGCTAAAGAAAATTAAATTATGGTGTTTAATGATATACTTGTAAACCCAGTCTTTCTCTTTTGGACGACATAAAGCAATTGACTCATTTTATTTGTCACAGTTATGCTAGTGCCTTAAAACACAGACTCTGGAACAACGCCAATATTATAGCAGTATGGAGGCAAGACGACATCAATCTTCGGCATAGTTTTTTGGATCATACAAATGGTGACGTGCCATATCAAGTATTTAGAAAAATGTGTTCCCGCTGCAGGAGTGATGGTAATTCGCAGTATAATTTAAAACCAATGTAACAGATGTTGATATTGATGAAGGGCGTTATAGAAGAAATTTTCATCCATATATAAGTATTAGAAACGCTCAAAGTATTCAGTTGTAATCCAGAGTACGATGATGAAGAATGTTAAAGACTTTATTGCAAATAAACTAAGCTTTCAGCACATACAGCACGCCGAAAGAAGAAGGTCTGTGATGCATAGAAAGGGTTATGTCACTTCCCAGCAAGAATTCAAAGAGGCTAACAAGCAATTGATTGAGCCTTTGCAAGTCACCGCATCCCATTTAAAAAGTTTTGCCTAGAAACTACCTGTAAAACAGAAAGTTGAAATAAAGAATGTGCTTTTGAAGAAAATTAAGCGACATATGCCAGAGAAGCCGTTTCATATTTACTATGCAGATGTGCTGTCTAGAAATAAAGATGAAATTATCGAGAAGTTAGTTTATAGAGTAAAATATAATACTGAAGCTGACGAATGAAAACTGGGGGAAAGTGTGTTGAAAACTGATCCGGCAAAGAATGACATAACCTTAAAGACAGTGATATAGCCTGGTACAATATGTTTATACAATCTGTTAACCTTTAAAGATATCAACCACGAGAATCTATGCTGTGATTTACGAAATTACTTGGATATGATAAAATCTGCGTCATTATTTAAAAGAAATTTCACACTGTTCAAAGATTTAACAGCATTTCCGACAAACAACAAAAAGTTTGAGACATATGTACTTAAATACGCAGTCGAATTTCAGTGGAGTTCATTGAAGAAGAAAATTGCTACACGATTTTAAAACAAGTTTTATAAAAAATTATATAAAACTTACGTGCAGTATATCTATTGGAACAATATTTACGAATTAATTAATCGAGTGAAATTGCTGAACGAATAGTATCAAGCAGGTAATATAAATACTGAAACCATGAATGAAATGGTTTCCATAATCGAGCAATTAAGGGAAGAAGGTATAATAGACTAATTTCACTTAAAATTGTATTCGGTGTCAAAATGCTTGTTGACAGCTTTGGATGTTTGGAGCATAAATATGTAGATGTATAACGAGGTCTTCCTTGGCGTGGCTTTGTTATAACCTCGAATAGGGTAGGGTACGACATGCAGCAAAAACGAGTCCTCAATGTGTCGGACTCAAAAGATGGCAACGACGTAGTGAATCGTAGAAGCACCATAGTATTCAAACCTGGAGAGAACAAAATTAGTTTTCGTGGTAAGAGATTGCAAATCCCAGAGAAGACAATGATGGGGTCCCTAAGAAATTTGCACGATATCTCGTAACTCAGATATTTTCCCACAGCCTACAATCTATGGAAGATCTGCCGCATATAGTTGTAGTTTGCAACGTAAGAAACGAGCGTAGCATACAGGTTAGCCCTTCTGTTGAGAAATCAGACTCAGCAAGCAAACAATATGAGGACGAAAAGTGTAATAAAATCGCATCCGAAGTGAAAGCATTTGTGCAATTGTTTATAAATTTGGATACATCTTTAACAAACGATCAAGAACTCAGCCTCGCACTTTCGTCAATTTATAATTCATCACCGAAAGATGTTAGAAATAAGTATTACAAGCCGAAAATCAAACTTACTCTAAAGATGCAACTACAAAACGATGACCAGCTTAGTCTAGTTTCAGTATTACGCAGCAATGAGTAAAGAAACCATCGTTAAAAAATTGTTTATACCGGCCCGAAAAAGTTGTATGCGCTGGTATACAATGCTTAAGCCTTTTTTTATAGAGGGTTGGAAATCTTCATAGACCCCCATAGTAACTTGCCCTTTGGCCATACGGCTTCCAAACTCCTTACCATGGGAAAGACACCCACCGTGAGGTGTTCGTATGAGGCGGGTAGTGCTAGATTTAGGTGGAGTCCTGCCAGGGAAAACAGACAAAGACAGTGATCCCCGTTTGGTTTCCCAGACAGGAAGTCACCCTGACCGGCTAAAAACCATTCCTCTCTGCCCGCTAGTGACAAAGCGCGACTCGAACCGCCATTTAGCATTACTTCGGTCGGCTTGCGGGGTATCTGTATCTCGTTTCGATTGTTTCGTACTTTTTTCCTGTTTATTTCCTATTTGTTTTTTCGTATTCTCCTCTCATGGTCTTCCTTTTTCTTCATAATTGTCCTCATCAGCGTTTGTATAACATTCCATAAAGCTTTATTCTCTAACATTAGTTCCACGATGTTGTCTCTCGTTATAGTACAGTTGCAAGATATATTTGCGCTGGTTCGGTCTTTTTCCCACCTCGTGCAGTCAAATAATGTGTGTTTTGCGTTGTCAACTGCCTCACAGAACCAACATGTAGTTGTTTCTTTCTTCCCTATCATGTGCAAATAAGATCCAAATATTCCGTGTCCAGACAGGATTTGCGGCATGTAGTAATCAATATCTCTACATTTTCTACGGCTCGATTTTATGACATTTCTTATAAGAACCTTTGTCCACTCTTCACATACATTCCATGATTGCTGCCAATTCTCCATGATTATTTGATTAGCCTGGTTTCGATGTTTTTTTTTTATTTTGATATATTAGGGATCTTTCCATTATCCTAAACCTTATTGGCGGAATCCTGGCTATTGCCAGCAATGCTTGCGTCGCCACTGTTCTATATGCCGATGTTATACGTATCACCATTTTCCTATTTATTCTCTCCAAGAGTTTCTCATAGTAGTTGTATTTTAGTACTTCTTGATATATTGGCGCAGCATATAGGACAGTCGACGAGACTACTGACATCAGTACTTTACGTTTGCTGGCCCGTGGTCCTTTTTTATTAGCCATCATTCTTGAGAGGGACATGAGTTTCTTGTTGGCTTTTGCACTTGTTTCAATCGCATGCGTCGTCATTCTTAGATCCTTTTGTAGGTGCACTCCCATATATTTTATATTGCCATTGTTCTTTATTCTTATGCCTCCTATCTCAATTTCAAAGTATTTAAAACTTCTTTTCCCCGCTAATATGACCATTTCAGTTTTTTCTGCCGCCAGGCTTAATTGTAGTTCATTTAATGTGGGTGCTATCTTTTTGATTGCGCCTTTAACCTTGGACTTTAAATCTTGTTCGTTGTTACTAAATGACACTACGGCGAGGTCATCCGCATGTGCTATTAAGTGTGTGTTATTTCCAACATTTAAGTTTAATACTATATTGTAGAGGATGTTCTATAGGGTCGGTCCGAGAACTGATCTTTGTGGTACGCCGCAAGTTATGTGTACTTCCATATTTTCGGTGTACAGATAACGGTTCGTAAAGTATGATTTGATAATGTTTATCAAATATGCACTTATTTTCATGTCCTCTAAGGCTATGACTGTTTCCTTCCATGGAGCGGAGTTGAAAGCATTTCTTACATATAGGACTACCATCACGCATAGGTTTTTGTGTTGGTACGCCTTTTCCCTAAATGTAAAAACAATGTCTTTTTTGACTTGCAGGGCATCTAGAGTTGATCTGCCTCTTCTAAAGCCGAACTGATTTTTATGTATGCAAATTTTTTTGTCCGACTCTTTCTCTAGCGTGTTTTTAATAAGTTTTTCCAATAGTTTTCCCGTTACGTGTAGTAGACATGTCGGTCTATATGCGGCTTCTTGTTGTGGATCTTTCTTTGGTTTTACTATTAGCGTCAATTTATCTCACTTCCGAATAGTGGGAAACACCCCTTCTTGTAGGCACATGTTCATAATTTTAGCTACAATTTCCAAATTGTTGGGCACTATTGCTTTCATTACTTCAGGTGTGATGAACTTTAATGTCTGTCACTGACGCTAATACCTCCTCAGTCGTAAGTTTTGTTACGTTGTCCCGCTCTACATGTTGGACACTCCATTCTTGGATTGGGGATTGTGAAAACAACTCACGTATTTGATGTTTTTCTTCTTCCTTACCAATCTTTACGCCCGGGAGTAATTTCAATTTCTTCATGACAATTTGGTATGCTTTGCCCCAGATATCATTTTCCGTTTCCTTTAGTAACTGTTCCCATGCCATTTCCTTTTGTCTTTTAATTTGTTATCTAGATCTTTTTTCATTGCTTTGTACGTAGCTCTAGCTTCTTCTTTTTCTATTTCATCTCCCGGTTTACGATTAATACTGCATAGTCGTCGTCGCGCTTCTATACATTTTTTCCTTTTTAGGCTCATCTCCTCCGTCCACCAATATACCGGAGAATGATTCTGTCTAAACGATCCCTTTTTTAGGAGGTATGTATTGCATTTATTTGTAATTGCGTTTATTAGGTTGCTTGTTGCCTCTGCGGCGCTTTGGCTGTTACCTATGTCAAGTGTGGTGTCCGCTAGAAAAAGCTGTATGGCTCCTGTGGTTATTTTCCATCCTATGTTTATTTTCGTTTTTATATCCTTCAGTGGTTGTTCGACGTTTTTGGGTTTGATCTTTTATTTTATGTATTTATGGCAGCTCATGGTTTCTGAGTCCTTGTCTACATGCGAATTAGTGATATTATTTGCTACTTTTGGAGAGGCCAGCGTTACATCTTATATACTCTCCATTGGCATTAACGAAGGTTGGTCTATTGCCCTGATTTATTACGACCAAATCATTGGCTTTGATCCATTCTTCTAACGCTAATCCTTTTTCGTTCGTCACCCTTGAACCAAACATATCGGACTTTGCGTTGAAGTCGCCCCCTATTACGTATTCTTTTTTATTTTGTTTACGATGCTGTTTTAAGTTATACAATAGCTCATTAAACACACCTATGTTTTGGTTTGGTGGAATAGTAGCATGAGTAGATTTTAAGGTCATTTGTTTGCACGCACATAAAGCCATTTCCGCAATAAGTCTTTATAATATGTACACTCTTTTCGCTCCATATCATGCAATCACCCTTTTGTTTACACAGTACTTTTTCGCCATTTTTTTGTTCGGTTCTTGTATAAGAGCTATATGCACTTTTTCTTCATAAATAGTTTGACTTAGAAGGTCGTGGGCAGCCCTGTGCCAATCGAGATTAATTTGAAGTACGTTTAGTTCAGGTACGTGTACCGCCTGCAATGTCAGGTTATGAGCGTCGTCTCTTAAGCCAGCCATTACGACGTGGCGGATTGTAGTCTCCCCACTTAGAATTTCATAGCTTTTTTAGCTATATGAGCAGCCTGTCTGGCTGCGGATAGGGCCTTTTTATATTTGCTGCACTTACTTTCTCCACCCATGTGTTCTGGCGTACCACACAGAGCACAATGGGCTTCTTTGTCGCATGTTTTTCCGATATGCCCCCGGTTACCACATTTGCGGCAGAGCTATGATCTATCCGGACCTCTACATTCTGCGGCTACGTGATCATATGCCCAGCATCTAAAACATCTAGTGAGTATCACTTTTTTTCTCGATTACACGGTACTAGCCCGATTCTAAGGTCCCCAGTCATTAGTTTAGCGACATCTTCTTTGTCCATAGTAATTGAAAGAGCATTTGTGCCGTTATTGCTGGGCCTTATCTCTCCCAGCCTATATGCTTTTCCTTCAAGGTCCACTACTTTATATGCAATTGCCTAAAGTATATCTTCCTTCCCCGTTGCCGCTTCCATTCCTCTTATGTGTACTGTCTCTGTTTCCGTTTTTTGTCCAGTCCTTCTGGTTTTTACATTATTATCGGTCTTTTGTATAATAGCCTGTATAATGGTCAATGCTTCTTTATTTTTTTTTCTACCGCAATGAGTAGTTTACCGTCTTTCGTTTTTCTAACGACCATGATTGAAGTTGCTACGGGGTTATCCTTTAGGTTAGTCTTAACATCGTTTAATATGGATTTATAATCTGAGCCGGCTTTTTCTACTACTAAAGCGTATGTGTTTCGCTCCCGTCCAGTGTCCCTTTTCTTATGCTTAATTCGACTTTTACTTGGGGTTGTATATATAAGAACGTGCGAGCTCGTTCCATGAAATATTAGTTCGGTCACTTTTCGGAGAGCGTTAACACTTAGAGCTTCCACGTAGTGTAGAACTACCCATTCATCGTTTTTCACCTCATCTGATATGCGAAGAAGAGTATTGAAGATTTCATACTCTGTTGCATCATGTGTAGCTTTCATTATTTTACTTTTTACCATGCCTTGTGCGCACTTCGAGCGCACCTTTATGATATTTTCGATAACCTATACATCTTAGGACGTGCAAATTATATCTGGAAAGCGATCCTTATAAAGTTTTTGTACGCTTTTATCTATTTGCGGGTCTTTTGGCTCCACTAGAACTACTTTGGTAACATCGTTCCTGCTGTAAAGAGGATTTCCTATAAAAACTTTGGTGTTAGTATAGACTCAGAAATCCTACTCCTTTTCCCTAACTTCTTGCAATGTGTCGTACGTGGCGATAGTAGGGAGGATTTTAATTGTTTTACTCTGACCAGTCGCGATTCCGTATCTATCCTCATTTGTTCGTGTCACTACTTGTTCCAGGTGTGCTATTCTCACCTGCGCCAATGCCATTTCTTGCCTAAGAAACTGATTTTCTATTTTTAGTTAGTTAATAACTGCTTTGTTTTCTATCATCTGTGCCCGGTTCTTTTCATCGATTCCTTTACCTCTTTTTCTTTCTCTTATGCTCTTATTATGACCGTCTACCATTTGATTCATAAAGTGTATATTTGTACCTGAGGCTAGCCTGTTTACTAGGTCCCTCATTCTACCCACCGAGTCCTTTAGTTCCCTCTCAGTGTTTGTATTTTTTTTCACAGTGGTATAGGCCGAGGCTACTTCTGCTTCTAGGGATTTGATTAACTCCTGTACTTGCTCCAAATTCTTTTTGTTTTCCAATCCCTTCTCATCCTTAGGCTTCTTTTTCCGCTTGCCACCTTCTGTTCACCCCTCCGGAGATCTATCTACATCAAGTACTTCCACTTCTGTACTTAGTTAATTTGAGTTTGTATTCTCTGCACTTGTTGCATCTCTCTCCGTATTTCTCTGGAAAGGCGTTCTGTATAGAGCGCCCCTTCTATGATTTGGGTCAATGATCGCATCCTTGTGATACTCCTTATTGATTTTTTGTGTTCCAGAAGCTTTTTGCACTGATGCAGGTAGTGGGTCGGTCTGGTTCCTCACCAACACCACAGAACTGTCGTCGGCTGACGGTTGGCGAGAGCCCGTTCGCTCACTCTCTATACCGACCGGTACTTGAAATTCCCTCCCATGCACCGTAAACAAATTTTCATTTGGTTGTACTTCCATATTTACTGGTAGAATAGCCGTTTCGCGCCAGGTCGTCATCCCACTGTTCATCTCCGATTTAGTTATTTAATAATTAGAAAGACCATGTCAAGCCAGGTCGCCATCCTCTAATATCCGTATCCGACTTTAAGAAAGTAAGGGGAAAGAAAGGGAAAGTAGTACGTCTGCCCTCGGTAAACCTAATAGCCAAGACGTACCAGGAAGAATTAGGGTCGGGGTCGAAAGCCGAAGAGTAGAAGTTGACCCCTGATAGGATAGATTATAGAAAGAAAATTCTACCCATAGATTGGTACAAGAGAGTACCAAGGAAGCAAAGTAAAACCTTAAAAAGACCCTCCTCCTTTATCCGGGCTTGGGACCGGCAGTAACAACATGTGCCCGCCGTATAATGGCGTACATACATTTCTCCAGGCGGAGTTACGATGCTTAAGCCTATAAACAAATATCTTCTGCAATATGACTTGGCCGAATTTGAACCTTGCGTACGCGTTAATAAAGGCTACAAATATGTTCTTATCGGCTTGGATTGTTTTACCAAGTACGCGATTGCTAGACCATTAAAAAACAAAATTGGTCCAGAAGCTACAAAAGTTATGAAAAGTATACTGAGATCAATGCTACGCGATGATAATATTTCATCAAAGATCAATTTTCAAACAGATGAAAACATAGAATTTAAATCGTTTAAAAATCTCTTGCAAAAATATAAAGTTAATCATTACTCTATACATTCGTTGACTAAAGCCAGTATAGCAAAAGCACATCCAAATGAAGTCGAACTTTTTGCAGGCAGTGTTGTTACAAGTCAAAGAAAGTTGTTTAAAATAGATTGGTGCGGATAACTAAATATAAGACTGTTTTTGATAAAGGGTTTTTACACAACTGGTCTACATAATAACTATTTAAAGTAGACAAAATTCAACGGACAAGATCTGTCACTTACTTTCTTCAGGGTTTAAACGATAGAACAATTTTTGGTGCCTCCTACAAGGAGGAACTTCAGGTTATAATTTATTTAGTAGAAAAAGTGCTTAAGAAGAGAAACAAGGGGGCGGATTGTCGATTAAATGGTATGGATTCAACATCCCAAAGTGGCAAAATATGGAAAGAATAGTTATATGAGGCTTTATTTTAAAGTTTATTCATTTATGAATCAACTCTAGGTGAAGTAACATGGCTTTCATCTTGGACATTTAAGGTTTTCAATTTAAAAATAGCGATTTTTTGCAAAAAAGATTGCTATTCTGAATGTTGAGACAGATGTGTTATGACACGAGATTTTAGATTTACCCTTGACCAATTCGAACTTGGGTGAGGAATTTCAGAAGCACATCGCGTGGGTGATAAAGTTTTTGCATGCCTAGGACTGGGATTTATCTCCTACCAATGGATTGAAAACTACACCTTTGAGTTTATTTGTACAAGAAATGATACCCGCAAACGCAGTAGTTTATGTCAAAGAAATGCAAAGAAACATTATCTCAAAGTACTTGCCAGCCAACATTGTGAAAAATATGGAAGAACTGGTGTTCAAAATTTGAAGCAATTAAGGAAAAGTTGTGATGAAACTAACCATTTTTTATTGCATTTAAAGCATTTTTTTAATTGTGCAATGCAGAACCTATGTGTATTAAAGAACTGTATTTTTAAATAAATTGTTATATTGATTTAGTTCATTTAATTAAAATGGTTGTATTAAAATAGGTATTAAGAGCGGGTATGCACATAAAAATCAGAAAAAGGCTACTTTATTTAAACCCTACAGGTGCTTTGCAGGCAAAGTAACTGAATAATAATAGAGAATCGCAATTTAAACAAGCAAGTTTTAAAATAAAAATATTATACTTACCTAAAATTTCAAATAGATGAGAATCTGCAACACTACACACTTTGACGACTTAACTTTTTTTTCACCAAATAATTTCGAAATGAAATTGACTATATTTTGTCCAGTATTTATGAGAGAAAGCGAAGGTAATGTTTTTCATTCACTTAGTTTATTTAGAAGCGCCTTAGGCAGGGGGAAGTTAATCGTCACATTGAGCTGTTGACATTAAAGAAAAAAACTTTCAAATTTACTGTTAATAAGTTAAATGTCATTCAGTAACGAGTGTAATATTTCTTGCTGAGCTGTTAACGATGCCTGGAAAATACCTTCGAAATCATTATATTTAGAAAGTACGTCTTAATGTTTTCACTACAAATTGAATTACATAGAAAATCGATTATAGATCTACTTTCTAACTAAAACAATGCAAAATTGGAAGCTTTAATACTGGATATAATAACCTTTGATTTAAGTACATGCATGGTATGTAATTCGAAAATATTCCGCAATCCAGGATATTAATAAGTATTTTTGTGTTTTATTCTTTTAACAATTTTATTGAGTTAAACCTAAATAAAAATGCATGAGTGTTTGCTACTATGTTTTGGATATTAAACAGTCTGCGGTGTCTTTGTTGTTGCTAATTTTTAACATATTTTAACATATTTAAAGGATGTTCTTATAGATAGTGATATTGATGATGATAAAGTTGAGGACTATATCAAGCTTGTTTCGCATTGCATGTCCCAGAACTGTTTTCAATTCAACAACAAGTTGTACGAACAACATGAAGGCACAGCAATGGGAAATAGCCTATCACCTTTCATAGCAAATTTATTTATGTCTCGCTTTGAAACCGAGTTAAAAGAAAACTCCAAATACTTCCAAAGAATATGGTTAAGGTACGTGGATGATATTTTTGCAGTTTTTGACACTTCTAAATCAAATGTTGATGATTTTCTTAAAGAAATGAATTCCAAATTTCAAAGCATAAAATTTACGTATGAACTAGAGAATAATGGACAATTACCCTTTTTAGATACATTAGTAATTAGAAATGGTAATAAATTAGAATTTGACATTTATAGAAAAGAAACCAATGTAAATCGCTCTATTTTGTCTTCCTCTAATCATAGCATACAACATAAGTTGGCTTCATTTAACTTTTTAATTAATAGATTATTGAATTTCCCTTTAAATAAAAACAGATTTAATAAGGAATTTGCTCTTATTAAACAAATAGCGAATTACAATGGTTTCTCTTCTGATATTATAGATAATATTTTTAGAAAGTGTAAAAATAGGATCAACATCCGTAAATCAACGACTTTGCAATCAACCACCTCTAACGATAATGTTAAATATACTAAACTTCTGTTTCACAAAACCACAAAGGGTCTTGATAAAATATTCAAACAGTGTAATTTCAAAATTGCTTTCACTAATACTAATAAAATTAAAGATTTGCTTGGTAATCCAAAAGACAAGGTGGAGAAATTGCAAAAGTCGGGGATTTATGAAATTAGTTGTGCAGGGCCAGGGTGTTTTCAAAAATATATTGGTCAGACCAAAAGGAATATAACAACAAGATTTAAAGAACACATTGCTCACTTCAAATATGGTAAATATGAAAGGTCTCAGGTTGCCAAACATATATTTGAAACCAGCCACCCCGTTAAACTAGAAAATGTTAAATTGTTAAAAGCGGTACCAACGTTTTTCTCCTTAAATGCCTATGAATCAATTAAAATTGTTAAACATAAAGGACCCCTCTTAAACACCGATAAAGGGCCAATAGCGCCATCTGCTTTGCTTTCCCTATTGTTTAACAACCAATGAGAAAGCAAGATTAAATTGTTTCCGCTTCAGTAGATTTAGAATTAGTATAAATTAAGTAGATTTAAGTTATAATGTCACAATTCACTTGTTTGTTGTTGAGAACACCAGCCTGCGGGTGAGGACAATATCCTCGATAGTGTTTAAAGCAACAATATTGTAAATTGTATGTTGGGTAGGTTCACTTCAGCCTAAGTAGTGAGGAGAATATCCTCTGAAGTGTTCCAGAACAACAGCTAATTATTATTTAATTACAGATTTCCTACTGTTTATGACCACATGGTGGTCGAAATACGTATCTGGTATTTTAAATATTTTTTGTGGTAAGGGTTTTTCATTTTATTCAAATTGTGCCACAGTGTTCCTATAGATTATTATCTTCTGAGAGTTGAATTTTATATCAACAGCACCCATTATTGTTTATAAACAGTAAATGTGTTTAATTTTACTGGTATTTAGATGCTGGCAATTATTCAGCATGTTTAAAATACATTGTGTGGCAGTATCCACTGATTTATTTTGTTCTTATCATATCAATACAGAATTGAATTGCGCGTTAGAAATGTAGTGCCTTTAGCAGTTGTATTATGTCTGTTGCTCTCGCACACATTATAGTTACATAAGGAGGAGCCGATAGTTCCTTGTAGAATTGGTACTTGAACACCGAATATAATAACCTTTGATTTAAGTACGCGAAACTTCCTGATAAAATGTGTAAAATCTATTCAGTGTAATAAATTCATAATAATTACTATTATTCGTCATCGGTGTCACAAGTGAAACACTATAATCATGTTAATTCTATGGCTGGATGGGTGTAACGGATGTTCCCACGTAATTGCATAGAGAAACAGGTTTTAGGTACCTCGTTCAATTCCTGCTTGGGTCAATTTTTTCTCCGATAGTTAGGAAAAATCGGCGATAACAAAATGTGCTAAACTGGTAGTTGTGACGTTGGTGTTTAGGGTTTAGCGTCCATCTTGTGATGTCATGATGGTCCAGCGGGAGGATGCTGAGGTACAGTGGTTCAGTGGAAGGATGCTGAGGTCCAGTGGTCCAGAGCAGGAATGCTGAAGTACAGTGGCCCATGCCATTGGGCGGCTCTGTGACGTAGTTGGTATGCGTGTGAATACTACGTCCAAAGTCACGCGTTCGAATCCCGACACGGTCCGCTTGAAAAATGTTAGGCGAGTATTTTTTACAAAAATACGCCTTCGTTCGGATAAGAGATAAAATGGAGGTCCCGAGTGTGAGTGTTTTCACGCACGTTAAAAATCCCTACCTTGCTTGGAACGGCAAGAGTTCGGCAAAATTGAAAAATTTTCATGTAAAAAAACTCGCTTCCTGGCCAATGTAGTACCTTCGGGTGGAGCATTGGAAAATCACATGTAGAGTCCATGCCGTTGGCTAAAAAATGGCTAGTTAAAGAAAACTGTTAGATCCTGATGATTTAAGATGACAATGTTAATTTTTCGTAAAGAAGATGTTATCTGCTCCTTATGGAAATTAACATTGGGTTATGGCGTCACAACTGTGCCAAAGTATACACAAAAACTCTACTGTTATAAAGTTTGTAGGCCGAATGACTTTGTAGAAACAAAATTTGTAATTTTATAAACAACTATAATTAATTATTCGTAAAATCTATCATACTAGATGCGTCCATATTTAATTTATCCATTCTAATTTAAGCTAGCGTAAAGCAGCACGTCAGGAGCTATATTATATAAGATGTTTCTGATTGAAAAGTTAGAAATTAGACATATATGTACGGTAAACTTAATTGGAAATTATCTTTTATTCATCGTGTTCAATTAGAGAAGGAGTAAAGAAGGAACACAAAGCCAATAAGCTCAGAGCGAGGTATTCAATTAATTTGTCAGAAGCTGTTAATGTCGACTGAGTAGTTTATTGTGACTACTTGTGTGTAGTGGTCACTATATATGTCACAATCATGATTAATAAATTCTTTGGTATTTATGCTACTGGACTGTAATAATTACATTCCGTACGCTTACATACTATATGCTTAATACTTCTCAAAAATCGTTATTTCACACAACACAACGATTATCTATTAGATATACATTCATTCTGGTTGTATACAACCGAATTTGAGCTTTTCTCTAAGTAAATATGCACTCAGTAATAAAAATATCCACGCAATAACTTTCCCTATACTCATTCATATCGATAAATCGATTGCTATATGTTAGCATTCATCCCTTTGTTTGATAAACCATCAGATGAACCACTAAATGGTGATCTATGTTTGCTGCTTTATCTAACTGAAAAAATTCTGAATGTGCCAGGGATTTCAGCCTTATGATTAAACGGATTTTCTTTTTGTTCGGTAGCACAAGATAAATTCGATTGACAATTTAATAAAAAAAAACAAAGGCCATAAATTCTGTTAAGCAAAATACTGACACAGATATAATGAGAGGTTATATGTGTTAAATGGCTGAAAGATATTTATTGAACTGTACCAAGCCATTAGACATACATTTAACTTGCTACAGTTTTGATTAAATTGCATATTATTCAATCCCTGCACATATCTGGGGAATATAAAGGCGTGAGTAATAAATCAAGCTGAGACAACTTTCCAACACAATTACCAAACACGAATATTGTGATTTACTAAGACAACGCTCAAATTGCCTAAGTTAAAAACTTAACAACCACAAATACTTAATTTAAGATGGCTCAATTTAGAACAGGAATCTTTACGTATAGTTTTTTATACCAATCAAAATTTAAAAGCACATCAAACAATGCTATTGTAGCAAGAGTCAAAGTTTGATGGTTTGCTCGATCTCGTGGCAAGGTTGCGGATAATTTTAATGTAGAATTTTGAGAAAAGGGTAAGAGAACTAGGGTTCAGTTTAAAATCAAGCGTATAAAGTCTCCAGTTACAACAAATCATAGTAATTTAATGATGTCGTCATGTGTTGATGAACATGCAGCTCATATGTTGAAAAGCCCGCGAGGGAGTAGGAAATGGTATCTTCTAATCGAAGGTAAAAATACAAAAACGTAATAAATCATATCTCTATCAGCTTTGATACTATTATGATATTAGTACTCGTAGGTGTAAAGGTTTCCGTATCATAAAATTCTATAAATATTCTCTTAGTTCGTACTAGAGCACTACTACAATTGGCTGTCGAAGTACACCTAACAACGAACACCTGTATGTTTTCGCTTTTACAATACAAGCACGTAAAAAGTAAACGAACATCAAACTCAATCACCATTTAACCAACTGTGAAAAAAAATTTCTCCTTTCTGGGTTTTATTATATAGTACATAATTTGGTTGGTCACGTTTTAGCACTGATTAGAATTTGGTTATTTATTATTGAGTGCTGCACGAATAAATGTATGTCATACTTGTACAATACAGGTGTTTTTCAACACAATGATAATAGTGATATCCTACAATTGATTTATTACTGTTATTCATTATTCTCTTGTATTCCATTTTCATATAATAAAATATAATAAGTTCAAATAAATAACAGATTTTGGATCTTTGTTTGCTAAAACTGTTCGGTTTGTGTAACATACCAGTGTTGGACTGGGGTACCGGGTCACTGAGTTACCGGGTACTTTGGGTCACTTTTTGGTCACCGAGTCAGACATGTGACCCGATATTGACCCGGTAACACGTATTGATCCGGTACCCAGTATTGACCCGGTGACCCGATATTGACCCGGTGATCCGGTATTGACCCGGTGAACAGGTGACCTTGTTTTGACCAGGTGTTAGCAGTATAGGCTAATGACATTTACCGGCGCAAGCGACCGGTTGCTGTGATGCTTAAATATCAGCCAGTAAAATAACAGGACTGCGTATACAAATAAGTAGTACATAATGCATACGAAAAGGGGCATAAAAATTATTTTAAAATTGTTTAAAGGTTAACCGTTTAGCACAAAGGGCGACTACATTTATTTAATCATCACTTATAACAGTCAGTGGTAAATTTTTTCTTTAACTCATTGTATACGTAATAATTTTCAGTTGAATTGTAACGTTTCTATATTTTATGAGTTAGAATATTAGTACCTAATCAACAAGAACACCTCAAATTAAGTTTAATTGAACGGTTATATACGTATAATATGCATAAAAGCGTGTAAAAATCAATAATACCAAGATGAAACGCGTTGCTAACAAACAAATATATCGGTGGGGTTGAAATACACTGAAAATCCAACTCGTAGAAATGTTATTTAAAACGCTCGTTAAAATTAAACACCTGCAGATTTTTAAATGTCAAGTTCCATTAATTTTTGTAGATAACAAACAAGTTTCAAAGAATGTCGGGTAAACGGTCAGATGTTTTCCCATTAAACGCTAATGAGCGGTTATTTAAAGCACGTAATTTTGGGGTCCACATGGAGTTGTAGAACGCGGTCAGAACTATCGATTTCTACTACTCAAACAAGGTGAGAAAAAGACGTAAAATATGCATAAGCACGGGACAGCGTTAGTATAGGCGGGATTTGTGAAACTTCAATGCAGAGACTATTGGTCGATATCGTTAGTCGCACATCAGACAAAAACGGGAATATTGAATATTAATTTTCAGAAAAGTTCGTAACGACGCGCTGAATTCGAGAATTTAAAAATCGGTTAAACCAAAATTTTAAGAACGTGTTGTTGTAAATGAAGAACCTTGCGTGAAATGCGGCCAGAGGTGGCATCAAAAATTGTATAAATACTTTTTCAAAATATAATAAAATCCCTTAGTATTTTGAACTCTTCAGACTACGTACCAAAGCTAAAACGAGCTTGTAAGTATAGAAATTATTTTAAATTATATAGCACGGTGTTAGCCTCATAATTTGTACGCGAATTGTGCCGAGTTTACATTTTTTTTGTTGAGGTATCACATACATTTTTTTTAAAAGCTCGTGTTAGTGACGTTACGAAACGTGGATCAAATTAAATAATTATGAAAGATGTATAATTAATTTGGATTTGAAAATTGGATACACCGTGAAGGCAGCGCTAGCAGCTCAACTTAAATGGGGTTCTTCTTCTAATAGCTAGAAACGGCCTGCAGAGCAGAAAGAAGCAAATACACGGCATCGTCGACGAAGAAGAGATCTTCTGGAAATTCCAGGTAACGCTTTGAAATTGTGTTGTTATAAACTATGAAACTATGAATATTGGGTGACGTATGAGAGTGAATTTTAAAGGTATTGTGCGTATTGTTTGCGTATTGAATATAATACGTATAACTAACTTTATTTTGGTCTTTAAATAGAAATTTGAAGGTGTATTTAAAGCTTATTAACGTTCCATCAGGAAGTTAAATTTTGTAAAGAGTACATGGGTTTGTTTTTTTTTTTTTTTGTTTATTGTAAGAGTATGCGAAGTATAAGGGCATACATTATTCATAATTAACTGGGTTATCATGATCTCACCATACTCCAGAGTTTACGTAGATTTAAAATAAATTGAAAAAAAGTACGAGAAATAAGATATTATTCAGGGCCCATTTACTCCGGGTATATTCTGTGTTTGATAATTTAAATTAAAATACAGGACATTGCAAAATAGAATTTATGGAGGTGTAACTTGATTACTGAAATGTGGATAATATTGAATTTTATTTGTAAATAGTGATAAATAAAAGATTGAATGATTGGTGTATTTTGTGGTTTTATTGAGAGTGTGCGTGCACGATGCAAAGCATAATAGTGAATCTAGGTATCCAAGAGGAGGTTCAACTGAGTTAGCCGGAAGCAGTTGAAGAAAGCAAATCAACCGAGTCGAAGAGAGGAATCTGTGTAAGAAATTAATTTTTGAAAAATTTCTATTATGTGCAATTTTCGAGTTTTGAAAATTTAATAAAATTTTCGAATATATTTTGTTGGTGAGGCTTTTATCCAGAGAACCACGGCAATATATATATATATATATATATATATATATATATATATATATATATATATATACATATTGCCGTGTATCTCGTGTAAAAGCCTCTCACTCATCAAAATATATTCGACAATTTTATTAATTTACCAAATTCGAAAATAAATTTCACACAATAGAAAATTTTCAAAAAAAACATTAATTTCTTACCCAGATTCCTCTCTTCATCACCTTGGTTGAATTGCTTTCTTCAACTGCTTCCGGCTAGCTCAGTTAGGCCTTTTCTTGGATACCTAGATTTACTCCCACACACTCTCATACTTTCTATCGTTCACGCACACTCTCAATAAAACCACAAAATAATACAACAAACATACAATATCTATTTTCCACTATTTACAAATAAAACTTCAAAATTATATACATCTCAGTGGTCAAGTTACACCTCAATAAATTCTATTTTGTAAAGTTCAGAATTTTAACTAGCAATATCAATCACATTGAATGTAACCTGAGTAAATGGGCCCTGAATAATACCTTATCTTTCTTTCTTTATTTATAATTAATTTCAATTAGGAAACTCTGGAGTATGGTGAGCTCATGATAACCCAGTTAATTATGATTAAAGTATGCTCTTTACTTGGCATATTCTTATTACAAACTCAACAAACGCCCATGAACTCATAACAAAAAAAAATTTAAATTCCTGAGGAATGTTAATCAGCTTTATATACACCTTTATATTTCTATTTAAATATTACTGTAAAAGTTAGTTATACTTATTATTTCCAATACGCTAAATAATGTAAAATATCATCATAGTTCACTCTCACCCATCACAATAACCTTCATAGTTTATCAACAACAACAAATTCTAAAGCGCTACCTAAAATTTCTTGAAGAACCCTGCTCCGTTGATGATGATGCCATTAAGTTGTTTTCGTGGTACTGCTCTGCTCCCGCCTCCAGATACTAGTAGTTGAACACCCTCTAAGTTATGCTGCAATGCTGTTCATACACGATACACCCAACTCCAAATCCAATTATTACTCTTCTTGGATAATTGTTTAATTTAATTCACGTTACATACCGTCACTACACGAGCTTGTTAAGAAAATATAATTTGCACCTCAATAAAATTTAGACTCGGCACTATCCGAGTACAAATTTTGAGGCTAACACCGTACTATTAAATTTAAAATAATTTTCAATACTTACAAGCTCGTGGTAACTTGTGTACGTAGTCTGAAGCGATCAAAACACTAAGGGGCTTTATTATATTTTCAAAAGTATTTATACAATTTACGCTATCACCTCTCGGCCAGGCGGCTCCGTGGCGTAGTGGTATGTGTGTGACTACTACGCCCTAGGTTCCGGGTTCGAATCCCGACACGGTCCGCTTGAAAAATGTTAGGCGAGCATTTTTCGCAAAAATACACCCTCGTTCGGATGAGAGGTAAAATGGAGGTCCCGTGTGTGAGTGTTGTCACGCACGTTAAAGATCCCTACCTTGCTTGGAACAGCAAGGATTCGGCAAAATTCAAAATTTTCCAGGTAAAAAAAAAACTCGCTTCCTGGCCAATGTAGTACCTTCGGGTGGAGCATTGGAAAATCACATGTAATGTCACCTCTCGGCCGCATTTCACCCGAAGTCCTTCATTTACAATAATATTTCTTAAAATGTTGGGTTTAACCGTATTCTAAATCCACGAAATTTAGCGCGTTTTTACGATATTTTCTGAAAAATTAACATTCAATAACCCGTGTTTGTCTGATGTACAACTAACGATATCGGCCAATGGTCTATGCATTGACGTCTTACAAATCCCGCCTATATTAACGCTGTCCCTTGCCTATGCATATCATATGTTTCCTTCTAACATTGTTTGAGTGGTAGAGAATCGATATTACTGTCCGCGTTCTACAACTCCATGTAGAACAAATTACGTGCTTTAGCGACTGTTGTTTACCAATATTCTTTGAAACTTGTTTGTTATCTATAAACATAAAGGGAACTTGACATTTACAAAACCTGCAGGTGTTCAATTTTAACGAACGTTTTAAATAACATTTCAACATGTTGGCTTTCTACGTATTTTATATCCAACGGTTGTTTATGTGTTAGCAACGCGTTTCACATTGGTATTATTGATTTTTCATGTGTTTATGTATATTATACGTAAATAATCGTTCAATTAAACTCCTTTAAATTAATAAATTAATTGCATTGGCTTCTACAATTTATTTTCTTTGCAAACCTAACTAAATTTTATTCATTAATTGTAATTTTTGTTAATACTTGTTACATTAAACTGAACTAATGAAATAGATTTCGCACGTAATTTTTGGTTGTTTCCTTTATACAGGGTGTTTTGAAATTGTTTTGTTTATATTTACCTTTAACCCTTTAAAACTACTACATAATCCCCTATTTCAATTCTAGGAAAATACCCTTCCCGGTTTTCTAAATTTAAATACCTACACTATAATTTAATCTTACCTGCTATTTCTATACACCTATTTGCTCACTTAACACTCCCTATACCTATTTATCCAACCTATCACTACTTATCTACCTATTTCTATATATTTCTACACCGATCTCTACTTATTTCTATCTATCTACACCTATCTCTATTCCTAATTACCTATTCACACCTATCGCTACCTTTTACCTAACTATTTCTATCTATTATTAACTTTTCACTCTCTTATTTCATTGTATTTTCTTCTTTTATTTCACCCTTTAGTCCTTTATTGACTCCTTACGTACCTGTCACACACTTTATCTTTAATTCATTGACGAATTCCTCCTATACCAAACTCGCCTCAGCTCCTAAATCTAATAATGCTCCTAAATTTATCTCAAACATTTTAACTTCAATTATGGGCAAACAAAATTTTTCTACTATTTCTGGCTCAATTTCTTCTTCTATTTTCAAAAATTCCTTAAGATGTTCATATTTGTACACAGTGATGTCTAGTGGTTTGCCCTGCTTTAAAAATCCTGGCCTGTTCTGTTCTCCCTACCCGGTCCTGGTCTAGCTATTACTTCCGCGTATGTCTTTGGCGTCTCAACCCTATCCGTGTTTATATTTGGAGTCCCCATTATGTCCGGTGAACTGTTTTGTCTTGTTGGTCCAGGTCTCGGTGCAGGTCCCCTACCTACACTGTTGCTCCTATAAAATGGCCGTCGCGGTTCCCAATTCTGTCGCTGATACGTAAAATTGTTCCCCCGTCTTGCATAATTGCCCCGTCTGCTGTCTACCCTAACCGTGTTTACCTGTTTTTCCCTAGGTTCCCGAGGTCGTCCACTGATTACGTCATCGTACCTCTGTAGGTTCTCCAGAAACATCTCTCTGTCCACTATGTTTTGTAACGCTACGTGCTGTCTCACCTCAACCTCAAAATGTCTCGACAAGTATTTTATAATCTGTCGGTCCGTCAGTGGTGGGTTCAGTTGTTTCGCTATGTTATACTTTCGTATAGCATATTGCTCCCTACTTCCTAAAAATTCTCCTTTAAATTTCCCCGTGATTAAGTCGTCTCGTACCTGGTCTTGTCTGTAGTCACTCCAATAGTGTTTCAAAAATCTGTCCTCAAAGTCCGTGTAGGTGTAAATTTCCTGTCCTATTAAATTATACCAAGCTTCAGCATGGTCTTTCAGTAAAGCTTTTACAACATTTAACTTCGCCTGTTCATCGTACAAATTACTTACTAAACCTCTAATATTGTTAATGAATATTTGCGGGTTTACCCTACTAACCCCATAAAATTAATCTGTTGCTCTAAAGACACATTACCTGTTACAAACCTTGGACCATTCTCCATTAAAGTCGCTACATTCTGTTTAATCCCGGTCACTTCTCTCTCAACCCGACCTAACTGATCCTTACACGAGTCCGTTACTTCAGTCATTTTAGCATTAATCTCGTCCTCACAAAAATCCTTACATCAGTCCTTAATTGTCCCATTTCCAGATTTAAACCTCTAATATCGCGCTCATTTTTATCAACCCTATTTTCAACTTCCCCCATTTTTACCGTCAAACTATTCTTAAATTCTGAAAATTCTTTCGTCGAATTGTCAATTTTCTGACTAATTTGCTCCAATTTCTTATTCGACTCTGCACTCATCTGATCAAATTTTATATTCGATTCTTCACTCATCTGCTCAAATTTTCGATTTGAGTCCTCTCTAACTCCGCTTAACGTCTCATGCATTCTTTCAAGCATCCTCATTATCATCTCGTTTCCTTGATCTCCTGATTCCGTCCTCAACTGATCCCTACTACCTCCAGCTTCCTTCATTTTTAAATTTTTATCACACAAGGCACTATCGTTACTTCCAATTTCCACTCCTTGACTTCTTAACCACTCCTTTCTCTACATACGTTCAAATCACTCCCACACACACTCAAAATATTCTTAAATTTATACAAGACGCCGACTCTCTCTCTCAGATCGCCAGTTTCCTGGAATAAAATTACTAAAATTCTATCTGGAATACGAGCCTCACTTTTGGGTCGTCATAATTATGCCGTGTAAGTCGGGGATTAATCTCTGGAACTCGCTAAAAATCATTAGATCCCCAACGTTAGGCCGTCATAAGTTTGCCGTGTATCTTGGGTAAAAGCTTCATCAACAAAAATATACTCGACAATTTTATTAATTTACCAAAATCGAAAATAAATTTTACACAATAGAAGATTTTCAAAAAAAACATTAATTTCTTACCCAGATTCCTCTCTTCATCACCTTGGTTGAATTGCTTTCTTCAACTGCTTCCGGCTAGCTCAGTTAGGCCTCCTCTTGGATACCTAGATTCACTCCCACACACTCTCATACTTTCTATCGTTCACGCACACTCTCAATAAAGCCACAAAATAATACAACAAACATACAATATCTATTTTCCACTATTTACAAATAAAACTTCAAAATTATATACATCTCAGTGGTCAAGTTACACCTCAATAAATTCTATTTTGTAAAGTCCAGAATTTTAACTAGCAATATCAAACACGTTGAATGTAACCTGAGTAAATGGGCCCTGAGTAATACCTTATCTTTCTTTCTTTATTTATAATTAATTTCAATTAGGAAACTCTGGAGTATGGTGAGCTCATGATAACCCAGTTAATTATGATTAAAGTATGCTCTTTACTTGGCATATTCTTATTACAAACTCAACAAAAACCCATGTACTCATAACAAAAAAAAAAATTAAATTCCTGAGAAATGTTAATCAGCTTTATATACACTTTTATATTTCTATTTAAATATTACAGTAAAAGTTAGTTATACGTATTACTTCCAATACGCTAAATGATGTAAAATATCATCATAGTTCACTCTCACCCATCACAATAACCTTTATAGTTTATCAACAACAACAAATTCTAAAGCGTTACCTGGAATATCTTGAAGATCTCTGCTCCGTTGATGATGATGCCATTAAGTTGTTTTCGTGGTACTGCTCTGCTCCCGCCTCCAGATATTAGTAGTTGAACACCCTCTAAGTTATGCTGCAATGCTGTTCATACACGATACATCCAACTCCAAATCCAATTATTACTCTTCTTTAATAATTGTAGAATTTAATTCACGTTACATAACGTGACTACACGAGTTTGTTAAAAAAAATACAATTTGCACCTCAATAAAATTTAGACTCGGCACTGTCCGCGTACAAATTATGAGGCTAACACCGTACTATTTAATTTAAAATAATTTTCAATACTTACAAGCTCGTGGTAACTTGTGTACGTAGTCTGAAGCGATCAAAACACTAAGGGGTTTTATTATATTTTCAAAAAGTATTTATACAATTTACGCTGCCACCTCTTGGCCGCATTTCACCCGAAGTCCTTTATTTACAATAATATTTCTTAAAATTTTGGGTTCAATTGTTTTCTACATCCCCAAAATTCAGCGCGTCGTTACGATATTTTCTGAAAAATTAACATTCAATATACCCGTGTTTGTCTGATGTACAACTAACGATATCGACCAATAGTCTATGCATTGACGTCTTACAAATCCCGCCTATATTAACGCTGTCCCTTGCTTATGCATATCATATGTTTCCTTCTAACATTGTTTGAGTGGTAGAGAATCTATATTACTGTCCGCGTTCTACAACTTCATGTGGACCAAATTACGTGCTTTAGCGACTGTTGTTTACCAATATTCTTTGAAACTTGTTTGTTATCTATAAACATAAGGGGAACTAGACATTTACAAAACCTTCAGGTGTTCAATTTTAACGAACGTTTTAAATAACATTTCTACGAGTTGACTTTCTAGGTATTTTATATCCAACGGCTGTTTATGTGTTAGCAACGCGTTTCACATTGGTATTATTGATTTTTCATGTTTTTATGCATATTCTACGTAAATAACCGTTCAATTAAACTCAATTAAATTAATAAATTAATTGCATTGGCTTCTACAGTTTTATTTTCTTTGCAAACCTAACTAAATTTTATTTATTAATTGTAAATTTTTGTTAATACTTGTTACATTAAACTGAACTAATGAAATAAATTTCGCACGTAATTTCTGGTTGTTTCCTTTATACAGGGTGTTTTGAAATTGCCTTGTTTATATTTACCTTTAACCCTTTAAAACCACTACAATATATATATATATATATATATATATATATATCTATATATATATATATATATATATATAACAATGAAAAATAATTACTTATAGCAAATTTTAATAAATAAAACAGTATATACAATGTATAAATAAACACTAACTTTACGATGAATCGAAAGAGAGTTATTAATTATACAAAGCAAGCTAGTAATTTGCATAGCCATAAATGAAAGAATTTGTTTGTTTCATAAAGGAATAAAAAATTCTTTCATTTATGGCTATGCAAATTACTAGCTTGCCTTGTATAGTTAATAACTTTCTTTCGATTCTTCGTAAAGTTAGTGTTTATTTATACATCGTATATACTGCTATATATTATATATATATATATATATATTAATATTCAATTAAATTTTAAAGGTATTTACTGACGTTTCGGAAAATATGTTTCCTTACACTTAGTTCTATAATTAAATGGTTAACATCTTTGGAGAATTTCTTAAAACATACTTACATTTATTAAACTGTTGGTTTTATGAAATTTTGTGTTGAATATTTGTATTGGTTTGTTTTGTTTATAACTACGTTTTAATACTAGAAATTACACAAGTGCTAATTAACAATAAAAAATTAAATTTTAAAATTAAAGATGTTGTTACTTATAAATTATATAATATTATGATAAACTAGTGAAACATTATAATTAATAAAAATATTATCATTTATATACAGTTCTATATTACGTTCTAATGTGTTTGTATGTGAGTGTGTGTGTGTGTGTTTTATAATTTATTTTACATATTATATAAAATACACACACGTCACATACACACACACACACACACACACACACACACACACACACACACACGCTCACATACAAACACATTAGAACGTAATATAGAACTGTATATAAATGATAATATTTTATTAATTATAATGTTTCACTAGTTTATCATAATTTTATATAATTTATAAGTAACAACATCTTTAATTTTAAAATTTAATTTTTATTGTTAATTAGCACTTGTGTAATTTCTAGTATAAAAACGTAGTTAGTAAAACAAAACAAAACCAATACAAATTACATTCAACACAAAATTTCATAAAACCAACAGTTTAACAAATGTAAGTATAGTTTTTAAGAAATTCTCCAAAGATGTTAACCATTTAATTATAGAACTAGTGTGAAACATATTTTCCGAAACGTCAGTTATTAATAAATGACTTTGGCATTTTAAAAAAATTTATGACATTTGGACGAAGTAAAACCCAAAATCTAATCTAATTAATATTAATAACGTCCAGAAACAAAGAATTTATTATAATATCAAGATGGGCTTTTACCAACATATAAGAAGTAAATTTGGAGAAGATATCTTAAAATCTATGAAGAGATGGGCTAGTATAACTCTAAAATTGGCTAACATTAACAACAGATCGTATTTCCTAGAAAGATGCAGAAGAGAAAATGTTGTACCTGACCACATTCAGCATAGCACAATAAACTGTGACAACCTATTAAACACAAGCAGTGGTAAACTTTTCTATAGAATAAGTAGATTCCAAACAAATATGAAGACCAAAATCCTATCTTTAGAAATAGAAGTTACTCATTCTAAGCAAACACAACTAAAACATGAACTCAGTACTCTAAAAACAAATCTACAAACCTCATTACCTTCAAAATACTTTCAAGATTTCAACAACAGACAGAACTCATTTTACAATAAACGATTTATTCAGATTAGAAAAATCAATGTACAAAAGTTTAATAAATTAAAAAACAACTCAGAAACAAAAAATTCCCTTTTTTGGACAATACTAAATGGCTAGTAAATATTTCCGATATAACAATACCATCAGATATCAGCGATTTTTTATCTTTGGGTCCTAAATTCAACCTACCGGTTATCACCAAAGATATTCATATTGGAAAATTACTAGCCAACATTGAAAATATTTTAGAGGTGCATGAAGAAAATAATAAAAACAAACTTAGGGCACAAATCATCAACAAAATTACAAATTTTCTATTGAATCCAAAAAACTCAAATAACATCAGTACCATCTATAAAACTAAATGTAAAGTAAATAGGTTTTTGAAGACACACCCAGAAATAATCATCATCAATGCAGATAAAGGAGCAGTTACCGTTATTATGACACGCACACAATACAACACCTTATCAGAAAAATTATTGAACGATACAACCACTTATAAAAAACTAAACAAAGATCCCACATTCACAATTCAAAAGAATGTTAACGACCACATTAAGTTATTAGAATCTAAAAAGATGATCACAAAACAACAAAAGCAGGAACTCTCTCAAAATAATTCCATTGCAGGCAGATACTACGGACTTCCAAAGATCCATAAACCCGAATTATCACTTAGACCTATAATCTCATCTATCATGACACCAACATACAACTTAGCTTCCTTTCTATCAACAATTTTAAGTAATGCATTCCCCATTGAAACCAGTTACAGTATCAAAGATTCCTTTACATTTGTCGAACGCTACAAACTATATACTATCCCAAACGAATTTATTTTAATATCATTAGATGTCAAGTCTTTATTCACTAACATACCAACAGATTTAGTTATCAGCATCTTGAAAGAAAAGTGGAGTACTATTGAAAAACATTGTAAGTTTTCACTTGATCTGTTCATCAGTAGTATATATTTGGTAATCAACAACACACATTTTACATTTCAAAATAATTTTATCTACAAGTATCTGGTACACCAATGGGTTCCCTGATCTCACCAATACTTGCGCAATTAGTAATGGACAATGTTATCGAAACCATAAAACCACAATTACCCTTCAAACTAGAATTCATCGTGAAATACGTAGATGACATAATTTGCTCTATCCCAAAAGACAAAATCGAAGAAACTAATATAGCATTCAACAATTTCCATCCAAAACTTCAGTTTACCACAGAAACAGAAATCAACAGAAAACTGAGTTTTTTAGATACGATCGTCATTAGAGATTCTAATAATAAACTTATTTTTGATTCATACCAAAAACCAACAAATTCCGGCCGCTACCTCAATTTTAACTCAAATCATACTTTCAGACATAAAATAAATACTGCCCTAACTTTAAAAACAGAATTTCAAAATTTCCGACCCTTTTCCTTGCAACTAATCTTAAACAACTACAAAAACTTTACTAAACAATGGATATCCTAAATCTTTAACAAATAAACTAATTTTTCAAACTAAACAAATACATCCAGAAAAACACATAGGAACTGAACTTAACAAATACAAAACACTTCCATACATACAACAACTAACACCATCTTTAATAAAACTATTAGAAACTCCACAAATAAAAATTTCGACTAAATATGAAAATAGCATTAAGAACATATTTACCAGGACCAAAGATAATATCCCAAAATCACTAAAAGCAATGTCATATACAGCATCCTGTAGCTGCAATAAACAATACATAGGACAATCCAAACAGTGGCTAAAGAACAGAATAATACAACATAAAAGTGACCAAAATTAAATAAAAATCATGCGCCCTTACTATACATTTAAATGAATATCAACACCAAGCAGATTTTGACAACGCGAAAATATTAGATACAGAAAGTATATACAAAACAGATTATTTTTAGAAAGCTACCATATCCAAAAACAAATCAACACAATTAATTTTAAAAATGACATAGATAACCTGCACAAAAGTTATGCATTTTTATTTTCCTTAAATGAAATGTATTAAACACCATTTAAATTGATTAAAGCAGTCTAAAAAGATACACACACACACACACACACACGCACACGCACACGCACACACACACACACAAACGCATGCATGCATACACACACACCCACATTATAATTTATTTTACATATTATATAAATAACACACACACGCTCACACACACACACACACACACACACACACACACACCACACACACACACACGCTCACATACAAACACATTAGAACGTAATATAGAACTGTATATAAATGATAATATTTTTATTAATTATAATGTTTCACTAGTTTATCATAATTTTATATAATTTATAAGTAACAACATCTTTAATTTTTAAAATTTAATTTTTTTATTGTTAATTAGCACTTGTGTAATTTCTAGTATTAAAAACGTAGTTAGTAAAACAAAACAAAACCAATACAAATTACATTCAACACAAAATTTCATAAAAACCAACAGTTTAATAAATGTAAGTATAGTTTTTAAGAAATTCTCCAAAGATGTTAACCATTTAATTATAGAACTAAGTGTAAGAAAACATATTTTCCGAAACGTCAGTTATTAATAAATGACTTTGGCATTTTAAAAAAATTTATGACATTTGGACGAAGTAAAACCCAAAATCTAATCTTAATTGAATTATATATATATATATATATATATATATATATATATATATATTGTCGTGTAGTTACCTCGGCTGCTCCGCTCTGACCCGACTAAATTCTCTAAAAACTCTTAAACTAACACAGACGCTTACCTGGATTGTTGACTCCAAAAGTTCCGCTAAATGAAAATCCACTCTACATTCACACTCAAAATAACGCAATTCACAAATACAACACATTCTATTTACCTTCAATGAATATTACATTTTCATAATATTTTCCATTATGTACACTTGGATACATCGTGCTAACGTCAATTTTATTTTTAAGGAAATATTTCACTTCGATAATTTTATTAAACAATTATCCTCTTAAAGTGAGAGGGCATTCCTCATACCTGACTTTATCCCTTCATCTTAACATGAACTCATCGTAAAACGTTTTAACCATAAGTGCAAATTTACAGCATTACCAAACAAAATTAGATAAGCCCTCCATACTCTTTTACAATATCCTGGTTATCTATAAGTTACTACTTCTTGACAACCTAAATAATTTTCATTCACCTAGAAAGTCCCATAAATTTATAGTTCAATAAATACAACAATTAAAGAAATACACCAAAGCACAAAAGTTAAATGAGTCATTGCAAATAGTCACCACACAATGTTTGAATAAAGGTCGTTACTTGGTAACTATCTTCAACAGGTTTCCTCCGACTAGCCCTTGCAGATGATGCCGTCGAGTATGGCTCTAGTCGATGGAACCGCTATTCGCTTGCATCAATGTCGCTCCCTGCATGCTGTTACCCAAAATTTCTCTTCTTTAGAATTAATCATTCACAACCGACTTCCAAAATTTCCACTTTATAACGAGTTAATTATTGATTGCTGCCTTCAGCATTCATTTCAAAATTTTAATACATTCCAAAACCAAAATAGAGATCGTAGTACTTACATCATCTACGTTCCGTTTCTAATTCTGTATTTAACTTCAAACTTTTATATATCTGAACATTATACCTTACACACACTTGTGTGTACTTATCTTATTAAACAAAATATAACTTCACTAGACATTTTACTGTAAGTAACTTTGTAGAACGTAGGAACGACGAAAAATTAAAGCGAGCGCCATCCTTCCATTCAAGTAATTATATAGCGTCGGTCGGCCCCCCTTGTCAAAATTTAGCACGTAAACCTCCAACGGACAACAACAATTCCCGGTAAAACTGTAACGGACTCTCAATTCCGGTGAAAAGCTCCAACCGTTTTCGTTTTCTCTGAATTTCTTTCGACAAACACCCCAAAATTCACGGAAAATCTCACAAAACCGTCAACCGACTCTATCCTTCCGCGAAGACTAGTCTCAATGAACTTTCAATTCTGGCTACGTTCACGCCTTCCACTTAAAACAAATATCTTTCATTTCCTTCCTACGTATAGCGTCCTTTCACTTTTATGCTTTTCTCCGATCGATATTCAACCTTCCTAAGACCAACTTGTTGCGCGTCTACATATAACGTCTAATCAAATCACTCAAACTCTTCCCTTGCTTTTCACCGATCCGTGTCTGCTGTTAAAATTCTTAGAAACTATTGACTTTTCTACCCTCTCCAAACAAAATTGTATACCGTTTCCCAACCATCTACCTCGCTGATTAAATTTTAAAAATATTATGCTTCTTTCTCACATTCATTCTTTCTGCATCGTCCATTTTTTTTATACCCGCTTGGTTCTGGTTCCCTACTGTACTGCCTTCATGATTACCTTGATATCTTATGCTGTTTCTCTGTCCTACTTGTATGCTTTGATCCATCTTTGTTTATCTGCTCATTTAAAAGTCAACCAACTAACCAACACCTGTTATCTACGCTCCTCTACTACCACATACGAAATCTCTATCTTTCTTTGTAGAATATCGATTCGTATTCTTTAACAACCACCTGCATTTGCTGTATATTGCTTGCACAAATATCCAACGGTCGGTCTTTCTTGGAACATATTAAATTTTATAGCCTCTGTCGTTAAGATAACGTTCTAACTGTTTGTTTGTATGGCTTAAAATGTTCTGATTTTACCCTATGTTAACGAATACGAAAGCTTTTAATAAATATAAGTGGTATTTATTTCGTGTTGCTTCTAGACCCTTATTATTCTAATTAAATATATACACCTACAATTACATTAACCCTAAACTATCCTACGTTAACTAAGCTCTAATTTTTATTTACAAATACCTATTTATCTAAATAAATTTAGCAAAGACCCTCTAGTTTAACCCATGACCTTCTGTATGACTTGTTAACCTCCAATTAGCTTCTAATTACACAATAATATATATATATATATATATATATATATACACTGTGTTATATAGTTATTATATTATTTAATACATTATATTATATTAATTATGTCTATATATTTATCTTTTCATTTGAATTTATGAAGGTAATATTCATTAAGTATAGGAAAGTTGCAAAAAAATAATTTGCTTTTATAAACCCAAAGGTATTTGGAAATATCATGTACTTCTAGGTTCATAACTAATGTACTGATCGTAATTATATACTATAATAAGTAATTTTGTGTTTATTTATCGTATAGTGCACTGCAATTAACAAAGACCTTTTCAAAAGGTTGTAAATTATTCGATAAACTAGCACTTTAATGCACCGACCGTTATAACCTAAGATGCGTTATTTAAAAACTTTAGAGGATCGTTGGTAATAGTAGTGCGAAATAGTACTACAAGCAAATTTACAGTTAGCTAAAATAACCGGTACTATAAATTACCGCCGGGGTGATGCAATACTCTTAAAACATTGCGTGGCTGGTATGCAATGTGTTCAATAGAGAAAAAGAAATCGGAACGTCCATTTCTAATATTAAACCTTCTTTCCAAAGCATTTGCTCTGCAAAAAGAGATCCAAGGAAGTCGCTAATAATTATTAAACTTCTCGTTAATTTAGTATTGATAAGTGAATTATTATATACATTGTGCAGTACTAATAAATACTATTTACAAGTGTATTATATGCGAGAAAATGTATAATTTTATCGTTGTTATCTCGGAATGCATTTTGTTTTGCTTTCTTTTCAGTAAATTAACCAGTGCTGTGTCATAGTATCTTATTCTTCTTAATATTCTTTGGGTATTAAACCACTCATAGTTTTTAAAATTATCTTTATTAACGTTTCGATCCATAACCTAGGATCGTTTTCAAAATAATAAAAGCTTTAAGTTTGACATTTATGACATAAATTGAAGGTGACTTTGATTTATTGATGTTTGAAATATTTGGTTTGAGTACACTAAGCAAAAATTTTTAAAAAATTTAAATGAATAATTGCCTTCAATTTGTGTTACGGCCTGGGACCGACTTTTTTAGGTAGCCAATACGCTTAACGTGAAATCAGCTGATTAATTTTTATTGTAAAATTCAATAACTTGAGAATTGGAAAACATTTTTTAACATGTTTTTATTTATACAATTTAGAGGATGGTTATTAAAGAAGTGTGCAATTGCATTATTAAAAAGCTTAAGTAGTCGTTTTTTTATATTTATTTTGAAGGGGAAATCATTATGATTTAGGCTACCTCTTTGGTAGATTTTAACATTGTTCTGAGGTAACCTTATGGTGGGTTTACACTTGTCAGATACCAATGTTGTTCTATGAAGGTTGTATATGGATCTGAGGCGACCCTATGGCGGGTTTACACTTGTCAGATACCAATATTGTTTAACGGAGATTGTATATGGTTGTGAGGTAACCTTATTACGGGTTTACACTTGTCAGATACCAATGCTGTTTTACAGGGGTTGTTAATATGCTTCATCATCATCTTCATTGGATCTTCATCTCAAAACTGGTTGGACACGTACCTGCACTTATTTATATTCTGAGCTAGCTTCCCTTCTATTGTTTTCTAATTTTATGTTTTATTTCACCGAGATTCAGTGAAGGGGGTTAAGCAACCTGTGGCTACCAAGATCCCCCAACACTTAGATATTTGCCGAAATAATGGTTTTTAGTTAATATGCTTATTGTTATATAATTAGTTATTGTATGTATAAATAGAAATCATGTATGTAGGCTGTATTTCATGTTAATATCGCAAGGAAAACCCAGGAAAAACTTGCAATGCTACCTAGATATTGGGGCATTTGATTTTTATTTGTTATTTCTTTTAGTAATGGAATCCATTGTTTACTGAAAGTTACGGATTCGTTTGCAACGCAGTTATTTTTATGTAAGGTTATATAAGCAGCTTCTTTGATTTTGCGTTTTTGGTGGTTTTCTCCTTAGTCGATAATTTTTGCGTCCTCCCATTTTATTTTATGACTGAGTCCCATGCATGTTGGCAAATCATGGATTTTTCAAATTTTCTATTTTTATATATGATTTATGTTCTTTTAATCGAACTTCAAATGGTCTGGAACTCTCCCCTATATAAAACTTATTACATTCGCATGGTATTTTGTAGATACAATTTTTTGAACTTTGTATTGCGTTTTTGGGTTTTGTTTTTGTTAATTGTGCTCTTAGTGTATTGTTGGTTCTAAATACTGTTTTAATTTTAAATTTGTTTCCTATTCTTTGAATTTTTCGGAGAATCCTTTTATGTATGGTATTGAGAGCATTTTGTTGTGTGTATCGTTGTTTTGTTTTCTTTTCTTTATTTTTAGGGTTTTATTCATTTCTTTCTCTATTATTCTTTTAGGATATTTGTTTTCTATTAGTGTACATCTGATTAGGTCTTTCTCTTTTTAAAATTTCTTCGTTTGATGATATTAATTTTGCTCTATCATACATGGTTTTGATAATTCCTCGTTTGACACAGTGTGGGTGGTTTGAATCGAAGTTTAAGTATCTGTTTGTGTGCGTTGGTTTTCTATATACCGATGTATTAATTGCTGTATCGTTTTTGCTAACGAGAATATCTAAAACGGAAGTTTTCCATGTTGTTCTAATTCATATGTGAATTTAATAGTTGGTTCTATTTCGTTAATTGACTGTACAAAGTTTTTAATTAGTTCTGTATTATGAGGCCAAATAGAATAGACATCATCTACGTATCTCCACCAGATTAGTGGTTTCAATTCTTGTGTGAATATTACATCTTTTCGAATTCCTCCATGAATATATTACTAAAGATTGGTGATAGTGGACTTCCATTGCCATTCCGAAGCTTTGTTTGTAAAATTGATCATTTATTTGAAAATATGTGGTATTGACGCATAAACCAAGTAATTCCATAATCGATGATATGCTTAGTTTTGTTCTTTCTTTAAGATTGCCATCTTTTCTAGTTTGTTTTTATAATCTTAAGCGTTTTGTTTATAGGGACATTTGTGAAGAGATTTACCACATCAAAGCTTACCATTGTGTGTGTATTTTCAATTTTATGTTTGATAATTTTTCTAAAAATGTTGGTTGCTTTTAATGAAAGAATCCGTTTTGCCTGCTAATGGATTTATAATTTTAGTAGAAATTTTGCTAAACTATGGCATGGTGAATTTATGGAGCTTACGATAGGTCTTAAAGGAATGTCTTTTTATGAATTTTGGTAGACCGTAAAAGTGGGGTGGTTTACTGTAATGTGGGACCAGTTTACTTCTTTCTTTGTCTTCGAATTCATTTTAAATTTAAATAGGGTTTTGTATATTTTATTTTCAATCGATTTTGTTGGGTCCGTTTCTAAACTGGTGTAATTCTCAGTGTTCAATAGTTTGTTGACTTTTGTGTTGTAATCGTTTTTATTCATTATTACTGTTGCATTGCCTTTGTCAGCAGGTAGAATTATAATTGAGTTATCGTTTCTTAGATTGCGAATTGCTTGTATTTCGTTACTACTTACATTTGGCTTTATTTTGTGATTCTTTTCTATTTCGATTTTGCATCGTACTCTAAATTCGTTTGCTTGATCTTCTTCAAGTTGGTTTGCTGTTTTCTCAATACAGCTAATTATTTCAAAGGTTGGTATTGATTTTGGCGTTACTGCAAAGTTAAGGCCTTTTGAAAGAATTGATTTTCTGTGTCGTTAATAGTTCTGTTTGATAAATTTATCACGGTGTTTAGCATGGTGTTGCTGTTTTCTAACGTTTTAGTTTGAGTGCTATTTTTCTCTATAAATAAGTTATTAAATTTCTTTATGTGAATTTCTTTTTGTTTGGAAAATACTGATTCGTAGTACGTTTTTGCACTAGCGAGAATTTTATAAAAATCATATTTTGTTACCTTTATTCGTATGAAATTTATAATGCCCTCAATATCTTGTTTTAACTTATAAATAATGTGTCGGTGGTTTTGTAGTCTTTCCTCATCATACTGTAGCTTGTTCTTTCGAGAATCCTTGATAGTTTATTGCTTGTCTTTCCAAATTTGATTCTAAATCCTTTTGGTATTATTTCGTTGTTTCTGCATTTTATTAGAATGTGAGTGAATTTTGGAATGCGAAAGTTTTAGGTTTAGATTGTCCAACTGTCTAAAACAAATACAAATTTCAGGCCCATACCTGACTTGTAAATACTCCCTGTATGTTTGTTGTGGTTTGTATAGTATTCTTCTTAATATTCTTTGGGTATTAAACCACTCATAGTTTTTAAAATTATCTTTATTAACGTTTCGATCCATAACCTAGGATCGTTTTCAAAATAATAAAAGCTTCAAGTTTGACATTTATGACATAAATTGAAGGTGACTTTGATTTATTGATGTTTGAAATATTTGGTTTGAGTACACTAAGCAAAAATTTTTAAAAAATTTAAATGAATAATTGCCTTCAATTTGTGTTACGGCCTGGGACCGACTTTTTTAGGTAGCCAATACGCTTAACGTGAAATCAGCTGATTAATTTTTATTGTAAAATTCAATAACTTGAGAATTGGAAAACATTTTTTAACATGTTTCTATTTATACAATTTAGAGGATGGTTATTAAAGAAGTGTGCAATTGCATTATTAAAAGCTTAAGTAGTCGTTTTTAATATTTATTTTGAAGGAAATCATTATGATTTAGGCTACCTCTTTGGTAGATTTTAACATTGTTCTGAGGTAACCTTATGGTGGGTTTACACTTGTCAGATACCAATGTTGTTCTATGAAGGTTGTATATGGATCTGAGGCGACCCTATGGCGGGTTTACAGCCTACATACATGATTTCTATTTATACATACAATAACTAATTATATAACAATAAGCATATTAACTAAAAAACCATTATTTCGGCAAATATCTAAGTGTTGGGGGATCTTGGTAGCCACAGGTTGCTTAACCCCCTTCACTGAATCTCGGTGAAATAAAACATAAAATTAGAAAACAATAGAAGGGAAGCTAGCTCAGAATATAAATAAGTGCAGGTACGTGTCCAACCAGTTTTGAGATGAAGATCCAATGAAGATGATGATGAAGCATATTAACAACCCCTGTAAAACAGCATTGGTATCTGACAAGTGTAAACCCGTAATAAGGTTACCTCACAACCATATACAATCTCCGTTAAACAATATTGGTATCTGACAAGTGTAAACCCGCCATAGGGTCGCCTCAGATCCATATACAACCTTCATAGAACAACATTGGTATCTGACAAGTGTAAACCCACCATAAGGTTACCTCAGAACAATGTTAAAATCTACCAAAGAGGTAGCCTAAATCATAATGATTTCCTTCAAAATAAATATAAAAACGACTACTTAAGCTTTTAATAATGCAATTGCACACTTCTTTAATAACCATCCTCTAAATTGTATAAATAGAAACATGTTAAAAATGTTTTCCAATTCCCAAGTTATTGAATTTTTACAATAAAATTAATCAGCTGATTTCACGTTAAGCGTATTGGCTACCTAAAAAAGTCGGTCCCAGGCCGTAACACAAATTGAAGGCAATTATTCATTTAAATTTTTTAAAAATTTTTGCTTAGTGTACTCAAACCAAATATTTCAAACATCAATAAATCAAAGTCACCTTCAATTTATGTCATAAATGTCAAACTTGAAGCTTTTATTATTTTGAAAACGATCCTAGGTTATGGATCGAAACGTTAATAAAGATAATTTTAAAAACTATGAGTGGTTTAATACCCAAAGAATATTAAGAAGAATACTATACAAACCACAACAAACATACAGGGAGTATTCATAGTATCTTGCTTAGGTGTATTAAGCTGTCTGAGCCAAATTATCAGAACACATCAAAATATATATATAGGAATTATTCGCTAATTATTTGCTTTTTTTTGCTGATAAAACCAATTTTTTTGCTATATCTGTAAAAAAAGTTACAAGTGACTAGATAGCTTAATATTAAGCTATCTAGCCAACTAAAAAAAATACCTACACAAAATAAAATAAAAAAACTTACAATATATAAATTATTTGCTATTTTTTGCTACCATTTGCAAAAAAAATCAAATTTTCAAATAATAAAATAAATATCAATATTTACAAGAGTAAAGTACATTAAAGAAATTAATTGCTGGCATGACTAAAGAATACCTACGTTTAATGAATTATTTACTCTTAAAATATGCAACTCCCAAATTATCAGAACACACCAAAATATATATAGGAATTATTTGCTAATTCCTTTGCTATATTTGTAAAAAAGTTACAAGTGGCTGAATAGCTTAATATTAAGCTATCTAGCCAACTAAAAAAAAATACCTACACAAAATAAAAAAAATTAACAATATATAAATTATTTGCTATTTTTTTGCAACCATTTGCAAAAGAAAAAGATCAAATTTTCAAATAATAAGATAAATATCAATATCTACAAGAGTAAAGTACATTAAAGAAATTAATTGCTGGCATGACTAAAGAATACCTACGTTTAATGAATTATTTACTCTTAAAATATGCAACTCCCAAATTATCAAAACACACCAAAATATATATAGGAATTATTTGCTAATTCCTTTGCTATATTTGTAAGAAAGTTACAAGTGGCTGAATAGCTTAATATTAAGCTATCTAGCCAACTAAAAAAAAATACCTACGCAAAATAAAAAAA
This sequence comes from Platerodrilus igneus, assembly GCA_036346225.1. Classification (NCBI taxonomy): domain Eukaryota; kingdom Metazoa; phylum Arthropoda; class Insecta; order Coleoptera; family Lycidae; genus Platerodrilus; species Platerodrilus igneus. The sequence goes on from JARFIW010001344.1 coordinate 1,024,269, forward strand.
AATTAACAATATATAAATTATTTGCTATTTTTTTGCAACCATTTGCAAAAGAAAAAGATCAAATTTTCAAATAATAAAATAAATATCAATATCTACAAGAGTAAAGTACATTAAAGAAATTAATTGCTGGCATGACTAAAGAATACCTACGTTTAATGAATTATTTACTCTTAAAATATGCAACTCCCAAATTATCAAAACACACCAAAATATATATAGGAATTATTTGCTAATTCCTTTGCTATATTTGTAAGAAAGTTACAAGTGGCTGAATAGCTTAATATTAAGCTATCTAGCCAACTAAAAAAAAATACCTACGCAAAATAAAAAAAAATTAACAATATATAAATTATTTGCTATTTTTTTGCAACCATTTGCAAAAGAAAAAGATCAAATTTACAAATAATAAAATAAATATCAATATCTACAAGAGTAAACTACATTAAAGGAATTAATTGCAGGCTTGACTAAATGATACCTACGTTTTATGAATTATTTACTCTTAAAATATGCAACTCCCAAATTATCAGAACACATGAAAACATATATATATATATATATATATATATATATATATATATATATATATATATATATATTGCTGTGATAAGGGGTTGTTTAAGGGTGCACGTTATAGTAAAGGTCGTTCAGGAATGAATAATTAGAATAGGCAGCAGAAAACTGCACTTATTTAAGGAAATAATTAAGAAATAGACATAGTTTGTAGATAGTAAGTAGTCAACACCCTGTATATAAAGTAGAAATAGTTTTAGGCGACGCAGGTAAACATAGGAAGACGCATAGTTGGCGTAGGAATGAGAAATACATGTATTAAGCAGATAGTAAATATTAAATACCCCGTAGATAAAGTTTAGTTAATTTAGGTAAAACAAATAAGGATATTTTTCAGTGGAAGCACGCGTATATTTAGAAATAAAGGATAAAGTGTAATTAAACACGCATTAAGAAAATAGTTCCAGACGATTAAATTAATACGGATATAGAAATAGAGTTTCAGGTAGTTAATATAAATGCGTACAAAGATCTAACCATTTTGATAAGAGAAATGATTAAAAATTGCGTGAATCGCATGTAAACATAAAAATTTAAAGTCGAGTTGCATCAGTTTGTTTATGGAAAAGCAAGTAATCTATCAAAATACAGCATGTTGATAATGAAAGACAGCTGCGGGCAGGTTGTGATTATGGGAAAGCGTGGAGCATTGCATCAAAAACTGCTCTAAAAGCAATTATTTGCAGAAACAAGCGACGAGTTCTAGGCCATCCCCACGGATGGAGTGGGAATTTGAGATTATATTAGCAAGCACCTTGATAAGAAAGTCAGTTTTGAACTCAACAAAGACCGAAGTGCGTTGCCATTAAAACAAAGTAATACGTAATAATTATAAAAGTGAAATGAAATGAGTGCGAGTATGAAGATTATAATTACCGTTTAAACGTAAGTACGTTTTTAATGAATTTATTGTAAACTAAGACATAAAAGTAATAGGGTTTCAAGGTCTGAGGGAAATAGACTATGATTCTGATATTAAGAAAAAAATGCAGTAATACAATTTAGATGTCCAGGGGAAAAGAAGAATAATACAATTTTGAAGTACAGGGATGAAACAAACTACAATTTTAAGTCTGGGGCAAGAATGATAAGAGTCTAAGTTTGAGAATTGAAATAAATTGGGATATATAATTTAATGGTGATGGTCCATAGTGTAATAATTTGAATGGAATCCAGAATTGGGGAAGATCATTTTTATTGGAAGCGTCGATGTGAAAAAGATAAAACCAGGTCAGATTTTTAGTTATAAGACATTTGTTTTTCCATATGAATTTTTATTTTATTTTTAATATTGAATTTGCTAAATATGATATGCTTGTGAAGAAGTCAACAAAAGAGGTTGCATACATATTGAATGAGTAATAAGAAAACAGGTTTAGAATATTCTACACTTTGTTGGTAAAGATAATAAATTTTCTTTGGTGACTTTGGGTTTTTGAGTACATACTAGATGGTTGTTATTAATGAAATTTATAAGAAATGTATTACAAATAATTTCAAAAGCTGTACATAACATATTGGTTTCATTATATAAAATCTAAATTTTCTGAATTTTATAATTGCAAATAAATGCAAGCCGAGGTCATAAGATTTAAATAGTACAAAGGCGGAGCATCAAGTTAAATAGGAAAGTGATAACCCGCAAGGCGGTAACATATCGAATTTTGCCATTGGTAGATAAAGTTGTTTAAAGATAAAGTCCAGCTGGAGGAGGAATTATTTGCTAATTATTTGCTTTTTTTGCTGAAAAAACAATTTTTTTGCTATATCTGTGAAAAAGTTACAAGTGGCTAGATAACTTAATATAAGCTATCTAGCCACTTGTAATTTTCTTACAGATATAGCAAAAAAATTGGTTTTATCAGCAAAAAACGCAAATAATTAGCAAATAATTCCTATATATACTTTGATGTGTTCTGATAATTTAAGAGTTGCATATTTTAAGAGTAAATAATTCATAAAACGTAGGTATTCTTTAGTCATGCCAGCAATTAATTTCTTTAATGTACTTTACTCTTGTAGATATTGATATTTATCTTTGTATTTAAAAATTTGATTTTTTTCTTTTGCAAATGGTAGCAAAAAAATTGCAAATAATTTATAATTTAATTATATTTTTTATTTTATTTTGTGTAAGTATTTTTTTTAGTTGGCTTAATATTAAGCTATCTAGCCACTTGTAACTTTTTTACAAATATAGCAAAAAAATTGGTTCTATCGGCAAAAAAAAGCAAATAATTAGCAAATAATTCCTATATGTATTTTGAAGTGTTCTGATAATTTGGCTCAGACAGCTTAATAGACCTATCTTCCTTTCGATATGCCACCTCCCATTTAGTGAATATGCACTCTCTTTTATACGGTGCGTCACTCAGATTGAAAATCTCCAAAATAACAATTAATTTTTATTGGCCTTGCGGAATTCATCACTGACAGACGCGTAAACACGCACTTCTCTTAAGCAATTGTACACAATCCTTTCTAATATGCTTCATCACCAAAAGTTGAACGAATCGATTCTGTACATTGTTGCTGAGTTTATTCTTTATTAAAATCCAAGTCATCCAACAAGGACCTTCACGTGAATTTCTATTGTTCCTCAACATTCCTTTGTTTAAACGCTCATTGTAAACAAACCATTGGTTCAATTTCTAAGCTGTCGCTGATTTCACAATGACAAATGTAAAATTTTACAAAAATGTCGAGGATGTATCTTAATAGTGCCATCTCGTGGTTGTTTGTATAGACCTTAGTGATCAGGTGTGATATAATTTAAAAATTCAAACAGAATCTAAATAACTTAATTTAAATGTTTTTACGATATTTACAATTTTATGTATTTGCTGTATACTTATGAACCTGCATGCTTACGCTTAGGACAATGAAAGTGATAATTTGTATTGGAACCAACTCGTATTCACAAAATTATATAGTGTCGGTGCTTAATTTTTTGAGTAACATTAATCGGTATAATATTTATATCTAAACTTGTTTACACGTTTCACAATGTTCAGGTTTTCTGCAATTGTCATACAAAAAGCTCGTGCTTCGTATAAAGAGCAAGGAACACAATTTGTAAACGGATTCAAGCTTCATAATTAATTTTATTTATTCCTTAATTAATTACAACTCTATGAATACAACACGCTTATTAAATTAGTGGTATGATTAATTGTGGTTTTACAGACGTCTTTATGTAAATGTTTCTATTGGCAAGAAATAGATCGTAACAAAGTAATGATGCGCGATTAATCATGACGTTGACATTTCTTAATCACCTCCAAATCCCATACTTTCTTACTTAAAAATAAAAGTGTGTGCAACCCTATGTAATATATTCTCTGTGAAGATTTACACAGATAGGCGCACCAATAATGCTAAGTCTTTAAATAAACCCGCATTCTTAGTAGAAATAAGGAACCAACTTGTTCATTAATCTGTAGCATTCAAATGGATGGCTTAGGAATACGTCTAGAATATATAGTTTATTCAAAATTATTATTAAAATGGTGAAAGAAACTACTAAAAGGCTTAGAACCACTAATATATAGTTTATGCTATCGGCTACTTTAACCAATTATTTTTTATACCTATAAATATTTATATGCTGCAATTTTTGTTATTGCTAATAGCGTTTATGGATAATCCACAGATGTGTATGTCATTCAAACTCTCATTGTTGCACAGAACACCAAATTAATATAACTATTTATGTTAACCGTCCATTTGCAGTTTGTCTATCATTTATTGGCCTATTTGCAAACTGGGGGCAGCAAATTTGTATATCCAAAGAAGCAAATTAATAAGACTAACTGCAAGGACGAATGTTCGGGGGACTGAATATAATTATGCAAGCATTCATAAGCAAAGACCTACCATGAAAGCCATGTATGAATAATTAAAAAATATTGACCGTGTTAACTTTAATGCAAATTGTCATCATTTAGACGTTTTATTCATAAATTAGGTTTCCAGTAAATAAATTTCACCTCTAAAAGCAGGAGTTCAAAACAATAATCATAAGTAACCTGGCTACGCAATCTAGGGAATAGCGTGATTGGTGAGTAGATGTGCACAACAACTAGTTATTCAGAACACGCATACAGAAAATGAATATTTTTAAATTTCACGTATATTGTATTGTTCTTTCTTTGTGCGTGCGTGTTGTGTATGTGTGCGTGGGCGTGTGGGTGTGCGTGAGTGTTTGTATGTGCGCGTGTGGGTATGTGTGTGTACGAAGAGTGTGTTGAGAATGTGTTGGACCGCTGTAGTCGCTTCTTACGGCAGGCACAATCCTACCGTGGGACTATTCTAATAGGGACACACACGGGGTTGAGTGTGTAAGAGGGCGAGAGAAAAGAAAGAAAACCGATAAGAACAAAAAGGTTATTTAGAAAAATCGTAACATTCAAAAATTAAATCTTAAGGAGGGCTAAGTCGGCATAAGAATCTGGGGCTCGAGAACTAGGAATGAAGTTTAAGACGTTTGCGACATCATCAAGAAACCGAAGCGAGATCAGAGATAATAGAGTTGTCGGGATGGCATGTTTGAAGTCCGCAACGTGCCATATACCTAAGAATACTCCCTCATGCTCTAATTTTCGCTGGCCTATGTCTTTAGCTTCTGAATCAACATACAACGTTTCCTACCTCTTAGTTACTTTACTAAATCGGTTTCGTTGGTTAAGTTACCGAAACAAAGGGCGCTATTGGTTGAATAGTTTTCTACGAAACAGAAACAACTGTTGGTGTTGTAGTTGTAACGCGTGGTTGAGGATATGGTGGAAAGTCATTATTCTTCATGGAAGCATCTTTATTTTTAGCATTGGTCGTAAAAGTGTCAACGTTAGATAAAGGAACAAAACGAAGGAAAAATTTAGCTATAATAGAATTTGCTTCCTCAATAACACCAACAGGCATTATAGATGCGGGTTTAATAACTTCAACAGGAATTTCTTTGTCTTTAGGTTTTTCAGTTACCGTCATTTCAACATTTGTTATTGCAAACACGGCAAGAATCTTTTTGTTAATATTATTTAGGGCAGCAGGAACAAACTCTTTAGTTGCTATATGTAAGTTACTAGTTAGAAGTATTGGCTCAAATTGTTGGGGAGGCACAACCTGAGGTGGAAGTGAATGACCTTTTTGATCACAATTCATACAGCTAAAGACATAGGAAATTTGGTTTCTATTAGGAGGTGTTTGGTGAGTAGCGGCATGATAGCCATAGAAATCAGCGGTATTGTTGGAAGGCAGATTTACCTGAAAAGGGTATGTTTTGGCAATAGTAGGACAACCAGGAGGATATACAAAAAAGGATGTAGAACTAGAGACAGAACAAATTTAGTTCCTATTAGTAGTAGGATGACAATTCGGACAGTTGCGTTGAGTTACTCCCTTATGCCTGCAACCATATCAATGGAGTATTTAAGGGTGAGTACAATGTGTCAACACATGACTAAGTTGGCCACAATTAAAAGAGGTGACCCACCGGTTAGGGGCGGAAGTAAAAGTAGGGGTAGTGACAGAACCAAGGTTGGTTTAAGGAGTGGGTGTAGTTCGAACAAGCACAGGAGCAGAACCACGAGGTGTGGAAGAAAAAGAAGAAGTAGTAAAGTAGGGTTATAAGCCAACGTAAATTGTAATAATTCTGTCGTTTTATGAGGGGCTATGTAACATTTAGATAAAATTTTGTTAACCTTAAGTTGTTAATCCAAGAATAGAAGCTGACTTACCAAAGTAATATGTAAACGCCTAAGAACGTTTGATAGAAAGGACTCAAGTTTCCCCGGATCAGACGGACACGTTTCTCTTCAGAAAGAGGTTCCGAAAGACGAAGAAATGAATTCAACATGCATGCCACATAAGCCGTAAGGGAATCCGAAGAACCTACAGTAGTCTGATAAATTTCGCTCATTAACCGATAATCGTGGTCAGGATGTAGGAAAGCAAATTTGAGCGTACAGACAATGCCAAAGCAAGAATGCATGTTATCACGATTAAGCCTATTTAGCAAGCCTTGGTCTGACAGAATTTCGGGGGCGGAAGTAAATAATTAGTGGGAGGAGACCCCTCTAAGAACATAACTTATCCGTACTAACGTGGAAACCCATTAAGGATTCCTCACTAGAAAAAATTAGACCAAATTTGGAACCTGCCTTACTTTTAGTAAAAGTACGGGATCGGGTAAGAGCAATCGGCTCAGGTTCTTCGGCATCTGCATTAGAATCACTAATCCGACTAAAGGTAGTTCCCGATGTAATTGGAGAAGCAGGAACCCTACCAAATTTCTTGATTTTGCCTTTATACAGGCTACGGAGGTTATGCAAAGTAAGTAGTAATTGTTGACGTTGTACTTTCCGGTTGGCTTCCTCGGGGGCATATTTTCGGCAACGACGTTCAATATATAGCAATAGGGAACTAACACGTTTGAATCGCAACAAGAATTTATCCTTACTAAAAGTGCAGTTCGAATCTTGCAATTCCTGTATCCCCACTTTAATCAGTGTTTTTCCAACTCAAAATCGACCTCTACAGAAGAAAATAAATGCGTTTGCCCCGTTTTCATCCGGTAAGCACTCTGAACAGCATGGCGTAAATTTGCCACATTAGCCTTAGCATCAAAACCTCGCGAGAATAACTCATATGGTACCTCAGCCTTGTGCAGTCTGTTGCTGTCGATCCGCCAATGGGGGCCTTGTGTATAGGAATAACTAGAGAATGAAAAAAACGAGTAACTGCCAATCGCAAACCAACAAGAATTCGCATCAACAAAAAAAAATTACTACGAACTACAGAACAAATTTGGAGATTACCAAAACAAAGGGTAAAAGAATTAAATTTTAAAAAGGTAATAGGAATAACGGACGAAAGAAGGAAAGAGTAGAAAAAAATTTAGACGCCAGAGTTTTCAAACGGAAGCACTAAAATTATCAACGTAAACACAATTCCGCTAATTCGACGTGAACCGAAAATCTATAGCAATCTTTGCAAAAATAATTAATACCTTTCTTTGATTTCCTTAACATAATTTGCTACTTCAAATCTTAGTATTTATTTAAACAGAAATTAAAAACATATAGTGAATAGTTTTCAATCACTACTCTCCATCCTAATATTTACATAAAACATATATTAAAAGAAATTTATATGGTGAGCAGTTTCCTTTCCCTTTTTTTCGTTTGTAATTATAGTAAATGTAATTTTAATTATAGCATAAGATGTAGCTTGCAGGTAAATTTCCCTTCGTCGTGTAGATACTATAATCTATGGCTTTCCGCGATTTAACTTTCAAGTACTTGTTTGTTGTATGTACCTCACTGTTGTACAGTCGCTAAAGTTGTTCTAAACAGGCACGTGTTTCTAGCTATAAACGTTTAGAGTGCCGCAAACGGTCGACCGTTTCTCGTCCTTACATCACCGCCTCTGCAGTTTACTACTGGTAAGAACTTGAAGGTACCTCTTTTTTTAAATTTGCTCCTAATTTACAAGTCCACTATTTTCACCATCTGTGGCAATCAAAATCACCGCAAAACAACCTTCAATATAACTATTTACATAAAACAACAATTAAAATAATCATACAAACCCAATACTTACACATTCTCCAGAAGTAATGCTTGATCAGTAATAACGAAAAAAAAAATTGGAACGGTTAAATACAGTAGCAAGAAACTATACTCGCTACGAATCGAAATGCGTTATTTTTCGCAGCGGAAAAAAAGTATTAAATAAAATCACGCTGTAACATAGTGTACGCTTAATTTTATAAATTTTGAAAATTATATTTTATAATTGATACCCAAACATGGAAAGCTGTCTCGATTAGCATATTCGTACAGTTTGCGTGAAGTAGGTTTAATTTCAATACTTTAATACATACATTTATGCGATGAGCAATGGAAAAACTTAACAAAAAAAACAGACACAATTCTTCTTGATGTAGGTCTTCAAAGCGATGCAGAAAAGGAATAGGAATTCTTGCAGCCCGACTAGATTTTCCGGTGTGGCCCAACAATTTGTTTTAGTCGATATCCGCGGAATCGCATGGCACACCATACCAAATTCTTTTCCTGGAAAACCAAGCGAATCAAAGTAAGAAGCAATAAAAGTGAACAGAGTAACTCTTTACTTTCCTTGACCAACAGTTAGTAGTAAATCATTACTTGACCTAGGATATATGCCTGTACACGTTACGTAGTAATGAGTTGAATTAGTTGAAAGTAAATTAGCACCAATTGCAGTAAATAATTTCGTTATTGAAAAAAATTCCATGTTCTAAGGTAACAACTTCGTACAAACTAATTTGAGCATACCATGTTAGAAATTCATCAGCTGTAGGAGCCCGGGAAACCCATTTGGTAATTTCTTTTCCATTGCAATGTATATTACTTTTCAAGAATAGTCCATATATAGTTAAAAAAAACGGTAAATTCGAATTGAATCGTCCTCCTAATCACACATACACAAAATCCATTTTACAAAACACGTATCTATATGATTGCAATATTTCCGAAAACAAACGCTTTGATAAATAAATACCAGATTTTCATACCTTGCATACAATAAAACCTTAGATTTTGTATGTAATTCAAATAGAATAGATTTAAAATATTTAATTTTATAACTGAGTATTTAATAAAATTCTACAGGATGTTAAACAAATAATCGTTTAAATTAAAAGAGAATCAGACTTTCTAATAACCATGCAAGATATTCGTAAAAACAGTACCGGAGATGAATTATAAATTATGTGTTAGCCAAATTATTTAGATTCAGGGACGGAACGTAACAAAATTCAAAATTTTTAGTTAAAAAAGACTCGCTTTCTGGATAATAAGGTTTCTTCGGATTAGAGCATTGGAAAAAGGGCTACCTGATAATGAATGTTTACTGTAATTTCTGGGTGTTACATTGGATGCGGCCTTAAACTGGGATAAGTATTATGATAATCTGTGTGGCAACCTTTGCCAAGTTATACATTTTATCAATTTTTTGAAAAACTCTGTTTCTTTTGAGTTCATTATATTCTATTATTTTGCCATGTTTCATTGTCATTATGCTGTGGAAGTATGGGGTCACTGCTCTTCTGCATAAAGAATTTTTCGATTACAACGTCGTGCCGTTACAACAATGACGAGCTTAGCTTATAGGGATGATTGTTGCAGCTATTTTATTAAATTTGTAATACAAACTTTTATCTATAGTTATGCACTGCAAAGTTTATAAGTTAGTAATGTTTTATATCTTGACTGGTTCCTATGTAACTTGTAATTTTTAAATTGTCCGTTAATGTTGTTATAAAAATAAGCCACTTTAATTAATTATCATGTTAACTGTATTATGTGTTTTGAATATACTCACCAAGTTTGTCGTCGTATCCTAATTATTGTCATGCTCCAGACATTTACTAGATAGATTCATATAATCGTAAGTAATATTAACATACTAACATTTTTGTAATCCTGCAATTATAGTCTTCCTGAAGAAGAAAATAACATTTTTCGAAAGCTTGAACTGATTAAAAGAGTTATCTAATTGCCCAGATTGACTACGACCCGATATTTACTATACAATATATAAGTATATATATATATATAAATATTTTAGGTAGTTCTTTTACACAAGGTAAGTTGATAGACACTAACGTATTACAATTAATAAGATGAAATAATAACTTAAATTTTTATGCAAAGCCCAAATGATCATTTCAAATCGAGCTAGTAATTGAAAAAAGGAAAATATAAGGTCTTGGACAGGATTTGAACCTGCATCTTAGTCTTGTCGGGACTGTGCGTTTACTAATTACGCTATCGAGACCGATGACTATAATTAGGAAATTTACAAATTCATTTATTTAGAAACATAAAAAAGAATATTCCAAAATTGTATACGATTTACCATGTTTATATAATTCAAGCTAAAATGTTATTTCATATCAACCAAGCGTCATATCTATTGAATTTTCATTCCATAAATTAGTTCGTGCTCGTAACTCAAAATTGTACCAGAATATAGTTGTCGACGCTGATTTGAAATATTATATTGACCCAGATTTGAATTATTCTTGTCGACACATACTTGAATTATTCAGAAATACACAACACATTCAAATTATAATCATCAAAGCATTCGAAACGTCATATCATCAACGCATTCGAAATATTCAGAAATGTACCATAGATTCGAAATGTTATATCACAGATTCGAATTATCATATCACAGATTCGAAGTATTCAAAAATATACCATTAATTCGAAGCCCTATTATTATTAATATTTAGTTTAAATAAATTACCCCACGTTAAACGGCAAAAGAAGGCTTTGTAATCGTTGCACTACTATCACTGCAACATACACTTGATACATTACTAAATATTCAATTACGCGTGACATTCTGGTTAGCAGTGACGAAGCTACGCCCTGCATGAGTTGTGAACTGACCCGTCTTATCATTGCTCTGTGTTAATATTGGCTCTTCCCACTTAAATGTGGGCTGCGTTTTCAAGCAGTTTTGCCGATATCTCAACCAACCAGGTCTTTAATATTCCCTGCATTTCAAAGTTGTTTCTGATGTAACTTCTTCGGTTTTCCGTGTAATGGTGTGTACGCATCCAACCAATCCCAAGATGGATAAACTGATGACGAAAAAATAACTGTGCTTAAACATGATGATTATTATAAGTAACTACAAGAATTGGTTGGGCAATATTTTCGAATAATGTTAAGTGTGTAAAAGGATTTACTGGAAAACCATTGCCTTGGCAAATGTCTAAGTGTTGGGGGATCTTGGTAGCCACAGGTTGCTTAACCCCCTTCACTGAATCTCGGTGAATAGGGCATAAAATTAGAAAACAATAGAAGGGGAACGAGCTGTATACACATGCTGTGTGAGAATTTCAGAGAACTATGTAGGCTAGCTCAGAATATAAATAAGTGCAGGTACGTGTCCAACCAGTTTTTAGACGGAAAACCTAATGACGAAAAAATAAGCGCATATAAATCTGATGATTAGTATAAACAACTAGTTGTTGGTTGCAAAATACCTGCAACTAATGATGACTGTGCGAAAAGATATATTAGAAAATATATTAAATCGGTAAATGGTTAGGTGTTGGAGGAACTTGGCAGCCACAGGCTGATTTACCTTCCTTCACAACCACTGAAGGTCGGAGAAATAGGGTATATAATTGTAAAACAATAGAGGGTGACCGAACTGCATCTAACAAGAAAGAACAGCGCCTATAAGGAAAGACAACAAACATAGAACCAGAAGAAAATTGTTGAAAGCATATGTGTGGAGCACACCACAGTGTGCCTATGAAATACGGGCAGTCTGAAATGCAGGCAGAAGAACGATAGCAGCTTTTTGAAATGCTGTGCTTCAGATGTATGAGGACGATAGCATGGACAGACAAAGATAATAACAAATAGGTTATAAGAATAGTAGGGAAACAAGGATATCTGGGGAAAAATATAAGAGAACTCGAAGGGCAGAATACGTTCTAAGGCATTTTTGGGGAATAGTATGGGATATATTACAAGCAGAGGTAGGAAGAAAGAGGTAAATGTAGACCTAGATCAGATAGTTATAGATGCAGACTGTTCAAATTTCAAGGAAATTTGTAGGTTAGTTCAGAATAAAACAATGATGGTACGCGTCTAACCAGTTCCAGGACTGAAAACCTAATGATTATGGTGTGTATTTGCTATTGATACTTTGTTATTCGTTATCTTGACCATACGTTGTTTTGTATAGGTATCGCCTTTTCGATAATTGTACAAAATAAATGATGTAACCTTAATTTTGTTTTCGTTTATGCGTCTTTGAAAACTGCGTTTTCTTATCAAAACGTTTCTTGTTTCCGCGTAATTGTATAAAGTTTTTTTAGGTATTATCTCTTATCTTCGTATTTGTTTTATAACTAATTAGAACACTTCTCAATGCGTGTTTAATTACATGTACTATCATTTCTTCTGAATACGCGTTCTGTTGTTGAAAGGTATGCTTACTGGCATTACTTAAAATTAATAACGGGATATATACAGAGTGTTAAATACTTGCTATTTATATAATGTATAAATTACTTATTTTTCTGCTAAATACGCGTTCTATTGTTGTAAAATATGATTACTTGCATCGCTTAAAGCTAATTACGGTCTATATACAGGGTGTTAAATGCTTGCTATTAACATAATATACGAATTACTTAATTTTTTTGCTAAATAAATGCAGTTTTCTGATTCCTATTGCAATTTATGGTTGCTACACGACCCTTGCTACTCCATACATCCCTAAACAACCCCTTATCACAGAAATATATATATATATAAATTTATAGAAAGGGTCCCTTCCTTAAGGCTAAACAGCAACAAGTAATATAAGCCATCAATTAAACAAATGTGTTACGGAAAATATATTAAAATGAAATATGAATAGGTTTTTTAATATTAAATAAAGGAAAATAAATAAAATGACTAGACTATGCACGGGTACCCGTGATACTCTATGATTTGGAGCAGAATATTCAATACTTACTAATAAAAACTCTGCTGTGCAGTATCCGGCATTAGCAAGCTAACCACTGATAATCACGACGATATTAGAGCAAAAATTTGTGATATCATAACTGACTAAACACAAAAGAAGGTGCAGATAAAATCAAACCTAATAAAAATAATAAACGTCTTTATAATACATTGAACATAAAAATTAATAAAACTAAACAATTCTTGAAACTTAACCCTAATTTAGTATACTAAAATCTGACAAATCAAACAACACTGTAATTATAAATAAGGATATTTACCATACAAAAATTCTAAATTTACTAATCATGAAATAACTTATAAATTGATTAAAAATAACTCAACAAATAAACTCCGAAAAATAGATAATGACATAATAAAAAGATGGGAAAGAAAGAATATATATATATATATATATATATATATATATATATATATATTGCTGTGCTATTGGATACTCGTGCCCCTTCGTTGGGTAGACATATTAATTTGCTGTATTATTAAAAGAATTATTATCGTGCTCTAACTTTGGTTCGATATCTTTATTTGCTATGATATTAAATTATTGTACCACCATTTTAACATTCACTATTAAATATAGTTATCTCCTCCTCCAGCTGTTTTCTTAATATCACTATCAAACTGGACGTTATCTTTAAACAACTCTAACAACCAATGACAAAATTCAATATGTTACCGCCTTGCGCGTTATCTCTTCTCTATTCAATTTGTGACTCCGCCTTTCTACTATTTAAATCTTTGACCTCGGCTAGCATTTATTTGCAATTATAAAATTCAGTAAATTTAGATTTTGTATAATGAAACTAATATGTTATATACAGCTTTTGAAATTATTTGTAATACCTTTCTTATAAATTTGATTTATTAACAACTATCTAATTGGTACTCAAAAATCCCCAAAGTCACCAAAGAACATTTACTACCTTTTAGGAACAAAGCGTGAAATATTGCAAACCTGTTTTCTCATTATTCATTCATATAGTATGCAACCTTTCTTGTTGACTTGTTCACAAACCTATAGTAATTTAGCAAATTAAATATAAAAACAAAATAATACTCCATATAGAGAAACAAATATCTTATAATTAAAAATCTCTGACCTGGTTTTATCTTTTCACATCGACGCTCCCACTAAAATTGATCTTCCCCAATTCTGGATTCCATTCCAATTATTACACTATTGATCAGCACCATTAAATTATATCCCCAATTTGCTTCAATTCTTAAACTTTCATCATTCTTGCCCCAGACTTAAACTTGCAGCTCGTTTCACCCCTGTACTTCAAGATTATTATTATTCTTCCTTTTCCCTTGACATTTAAATTGCATTACTGTATTTTTCTTAACATCAGACCTCTAATTTGTATTTTATTTTCCCCAGACATCAGAATCAGAACCAGAAATCGAATTTGTATTACAGTTTCCCCAGCCTTAGAATCAGAACCAGAAATCGAAGCCCTATTATTTCTATGTCTTAGTTTACAATAAATTCATTAAAAACATACTCACGTTTAAACGGCAATTGTAATCATATTTTCACTTATTTAATTTTCACTCTTATACATATCGCGTACTACTCTGTTTCATGGCAATGCACTCCGGCCTTCATTGAGTTTAAAACGGACTTCCCCATCACGGAGCTTGCTAATATCATTTCGAATTCCCACTCCAACCGTGGGTGTGATCTAGAACTTGTCGTTGTCCCGGACCAATCAAATAATTTTATTACGAGCCGTTTCTAATGCAATGCTCGACATTTTCCCATAATCACAACTTGCCTGCAGCTGTCTTCGATAATCAACATATTGTATTTTGATAGATTACTTGCTTTTCTATAAACAACTGATGTAACCCGACTTTATATTTCCATGTTTACATATGTTTCACGCAATTTTTAATCGTTTCCCTTATCACATGGTTAGATCTTTGTACGCATTTATATTAACTACCTGAAACTCTCTTTCTATATCCGTATTTATTTAATCGCCTGGAACTCTTCTTCTTAATGCGTGTCTAATTACACTTTATCAAATATACGCGTGCTTCCACTGAAAAATATTCTCATTTGTCTTACCTAAATTAACTAAACTTTATTTACAGGGTATTTAATATTTACTATCTACTTAATACATTTATTTCACATTCCCACGCCGACTATGCGTCTTCCTAAGTTTACCTGCGTCGCCCAAAATTATCTCTACTCTATATACAGGGTATTGACTACTTACTATCTACAAACTATGTCTATTTCCTAATTATCTCCTTAAATAAGTGTAGTTTTCTGCTGACTATCCTAATTATTCATTCCCGAACTATCTTTGCTATAACGTGCACCCTTAAGCAACCCCTTATCACAGAAATATATATATATATATATATATATATATATATATATATATATATGTATAAAGACAAGTTATTTGCAGTCCGCAATAAGAAAATTGTATATAAAGTAAGATGTATCTGTAAACAAACTCTTATGAAAATAATAAGAGCCATTGACAAATACAAATCGGGCTAGTAGTTATATAGCCATTAACAAAACATTAGCTTTACTACTTCATAGGGGAGGAAACATCCACTGACCAATGGTTTCGGCTTGTTAGCCTCATCAGAGTGGAATAGTTCCCAAAAACCCTATGAAGTAATCAAAGCTATTATAATGATATAATTTCGAAACAATTACTGTACTATGGCAAAAGTAAATAAAACCGCCATCAGGTGATAAAAACCAACACTACTAAAGTGTGGAAGTACAGAATTGAACCGAAACTACATAATAAATTTTATAAATGACTATAAAAGTACGTCTGGCCTTTGAGATTTGCGGAATGTTACAGCAATATTTATTTGCAAACGTAACAAACCTTCTCGTGGCGACACTCTGGTTCATGCCCCAAAGGCAATTCAAATGAACAAAGACAAGTTATTTGCAGTCCGCAATAAGAAAATTGTATATAAATAACTTGTCTTTGTTCATTTGAATTGCCTTTGGGGCATGTACCCGGGTGTCGCCACGAGAAGGTTTGTTACGTTTGCAAATAAATTTTGCTGTAACATTCCGCAAATCTCAAAGGCCAGACGTACTTTTATAGTCATTTATAAAATTTATTATGTAGTTTCGGTTCAATTCTGTACTTCCACACTTTAGTAGTGTTGGTTTTTATCACCTGATGGCGGTTTTATTTACTTTTGCCATATTACAGAGATTGTTTCGAAATTATATCATTATAATAGCTTCGATTACTTCATAGGGTTTTTGGGAACTATTCCACTCTGATGAGGCTAACAAGCCGAAACTATTGGTCAGTGGATGTTTCCTCCCCTATGGAGAATAAAGCTAATGTATATATATATATATATATATATATATATATCCTTTCTTTCCCTGTGCGTTTACCAATGACGCCACCGAGACCGATGACTATATTTGGGAAATTTACAAATCCAAATCGTGTACAGAACCATACATAAACCTAACTTTCAATTACGTTTAGCATGTTTGTCAATCATGTCTGGCTTTGTCATGTTTTTTGACTTATGTCAGATATAGACAGAAAGCAACGCTCAAAATTACGGCTGTAAGCCAAGTATTATATATATATATATATATATATATATATATATAAATATTTTAGGTAGTTTTTTTACACAAAGGAAGTTGATAAATACTTAATATGATGAAATAATAACTTAAACTTTTATGCAAAGCCAAATGATCATTTCAAATCGAGCTAGTAATTGAAAGAAGGAAAATATAAGGTCTTGGACAAGATTTGAACCTGCATCTCAGTCTTGTTTGTCTCAGTATCTATGGTAACTATCCTTTTTCTATTCAATTTGTATGTTTGCTTTACTTACTATAATGACAACATATATTTTTCTAATAATAATTACTATAATTACAAAATTGTATTGTTTTTTGCAGTATCTCGACAGCGTCGTTTGGCACATACTTGGTTTAGAACGTAAATACTTCAACTGTTGAGGTGGTATTTGAAAATGTACACTGTAATTTCGACTTTTAAAAAACCGCAAAACATACAAAATATTTAGTAATAATTTTAACGTGGCGAACTAAAAAAACAGCTTATACAAAGAACAAATAGCAGTAATAAAATTAGACCAGAAACGTAGAGAAATAAATATTAAGTGACAGGTGAGACCAGGATGTACGCTGTCTTCATAAGTTTTTAACTTGCATGTCAAAGAGGAAATTAATACTGCAAATGCAGAGGCATTTGGAATTATTAGGCAGGGACAATCAATTGACATGCTTAGATTTGCAGATGATTTAGTGGTATTGGCATCCAGTTAGAAGTAGATCTTAATGAAATGGAAATAGTACTAAAAGAGGTACGCGGTATTAAAATTAAATAAAATGAAACTACGGTACCATTATGTATGCAGAGGAAAATAAGTCAAAAACGAGTTTTTTGCAGTATCTCGACAGCGTCGTTTTGGCACATACTTGGTTTAGAACGTAAATACTTCAACTGTTGAGGTGGTATTTGAAAATGTACACTGTAATTTCGACTTTTAAGAAACCGCAAAACATACAAAATATTTAGTAATAATTTTAACCTGGCGAACTAAAAAAACGGCTTATACAAAGAACAAATAGCAGTAATAAAATTAGACCAGAAACGTAGAGAAATAAATATTAAGTGACAGGTGAGACCAGGATGTACGCTGTCTTCATAAGTTTTTAACTTGCATGTCGAAGAGGAAATTAATACTGCAAATGCAGAGAGGCATTTGGAATTATTAGGCAGGGACAATCAATTGACATGCTTAGATTTGCAGATGATTTAGTGGTATTGGCATCCAGTTAGAAGTAGATCTTAATGAAATGGAAATAGTACTAAAAGAGGTACGCGGTATTAGCGTAATTTTGGAATACGTTTAAAAAATTTTTAATCAAGGTATTTTAAAATAATAGTTTGTCGAACTGTGGCGGTTAGAATACTATTAACATAAGAAGCGTTCTACAAAAGAGTGTCGTTAAAATGTGCACGATTTAGGTACAAGCCTTGTTCCCAAATTAAAAGTTTTGCTAAAAGTACAGTGCAGTATTAGGATGTTTAGAGACGTTATACAAATATTCCACAATTCTGGTGATGATGGGCCTCTGTTTATGTTAGTAGGAGAAATGCTGATCCTAGGAAACCGAAAACCGTTAAGTTTGCTTTCAGTTTAAAATCCTTAGCGCAATGTGGATCTTAAGTTTTTAAATTGAAATAACGCATATTCGGAAATATAAGGTTTCGGCTTTCGATTTATAGGTGGTGCAGTCATGGTTCTGTATTGGCTCTTTCTTTTATTAAGCGTAATATATTTTCCTAGCTACATAGTTATTAGTTCTTAACGTAATGTGCACTTTTTCCAGTACAATTTCCGTAAAGAACTGCAAGCCATCTTGTATGTTTTTGTCAATTACGCAATTTTTATCCACCTGTTGGTTCACATCTTTCAAATCTTGGTGTTATTGATATATCTTTATTCGTCCGGAATAGCTTTTTTGTTTATTTCCTTTAACTATAAATCGCATTGTGCTACAATTATATTATGCAACTGTATCTGATCCTGAGTAACTCTTAGGACCTCCTAATCTAATATATACCCTATCAATACAGACATTTTTCACATGCGTAACCTATATGTAAATTTTTGATATTAACCAAGGATTTCTTTATTTTTCATACAGAAACTCTAGTGGTATAGGAATTATTTTATTTCTCACTCCTAAACCATATTCACATACTGTTTGTCTCCCGCATTGTATTATAAGCTATAACCTATACCTACCAGTTTTCATTTTTTCAAATACCCTGAATAACCTTTTGCGTTGATAAAATATTCATAGGATTTCTTGTTGCAAGTGAAGTCCTTGGAAAAACGAACATAAAAACACTGTTCGTTCGTTTGAACCGCTTTAAAACGAGTGGTAAGGGAAGGTACCGCGAAATATCCTTCTTGACTGAATAGGCCTACTCTTCTACTTATAACCCTATTATTATATAGGTTGTTTCGTGCATAGTGCGGACCCATATTAAGTCAACATGCATTTTTGTATTGAAGCGGACTTGAAACAGCTCAATTTATATTATTGGGTTTGATTGCGAGGGTTATATCCAAATTGTAGTAAAATTGGGCATCCTATAATTTAGGATTTCCGAGAGATCCATGATTGAATCCACTTGAATTATATACTTTGGGTTTGCTAGAAATCACATATGTACGTTATGTATTTGCAGAATTTAGATAATGGTCAGTGAAGCTCTAGAACTTTAAATAACTTTCTTTTACAAAACGCATTTCCGTGGCTTCCGTTGATATTTATAATTGGTTGTTACGCTTAGAACTCCGTTATTGAGATTTTGATTGGGGTTATTAAACTGTGGCGTACGAATAAAACAAAGTTATATCACAACGTAGCTCATTTTGTGCTTTTATTATAAAACACCCTTGCAGAAGTCACAATTTCCCTGACACAAAACAAATGCAAAGGAGATGAAATGCAATTTTTCATCCTATTTCCATGTTATTATAAGCGAACACATGTGGTTTTTATACGTAATTACCTATTTAATTTTCTCTTTGAGCATACTTCGAATGAAATTTGCAACGTTCACCTATTTTAATACAAAATCCCTGCATCCCAAGAAATTTCTTGATGCAATTTAATTTTCTATGTATCTCATTGCGTATAAATGCCTAGAATAGTTTGTTCTATGTTGTTGCACAGTTATTCTTGTTCCTTTGTCTATTATAACGCATATTTTTAACAGACTTTAGCAAATGACGCTCATACATAAATTACAACAGAAGAGGTTGCTCGTATCCTTAATTAGTCTCTTCTAACAAAATTACTACAAAAACAAGACTACTTTAGGGTTCTTTGACGTTAAAATAAGAGCTTTTCATGGTCTGTCGGCACTTGACATCTACATGCTCCGAGTATATTGTGGAATCCCTAGATTAGACTCCCCAACAAGATAACTCTAAGAAGAAACGATTTGTAGGACACCCTAACAGTAACACGCCTATCGATCCATCCTCCTACTAATTTAGTTATTGCAAGCAATATGAGCAGATGTAGAATATCAAATGATTTTAGTTCGGCGATTAAGCGATAGGTGTTTCGCCAATTGTTTTATTACCTAAATATTTTAGTGCAGTAAGAGGTCGTTTAATTGTCACAATCTAGAAAACTATTTGGCGTTCTTAAGATATTGATATATTAAATAATTTCTAACAAACTCTGTTTTCTATGGAAACCTATCGCTAAGCACTACCCATTACCGAATATAAGCGGTTAGATGTAATAAGAGCAGTAGTAGTCGCTAAAAATTATTAGTTAACATGCCAATAGACCGACGAAATTGTAGTTTTCTGCGCTTTTAATAAAGTTCTTAATAGATTTGGGTACAGAGTTTTTTGGTCACTTTCACTTCACTTGTTTTAGGTGATATCATATATTTATTAGCATTACTAAATTCATATCATTTAACTTAAATACTGAATTATGATGACAATATAAAGAAGTCGTATTTTAAAAACCTATACAGGGTGATTCACAACTTTATAGAAAGATTTTAACTGATGCTTAAAAAGGGACACAGATTCATATTTACGCAAAAAAATTTTTATTCTTAAAATCTAAAAACACAAAATTTGAACTGATGTTTTTAAGAAACAGTGTACATGTAAATGTATAGTTGAGAGGCGACATACCACATCAAGTAAGAAGGCGACCCACCACAATTTCTATCAGAAGTTTAATGTGCCGTATGAAGTTGTGATTCATACAGTGTTCTTAACTTTGTAGAAATATGATAACTTACGTTTTAGCTTGGGATAGTTTTAAGTAAAAAGGCTTTTTTAAAAAAAAACTAATGTTTACAGCAATGTATTTACTGTACTTTGAAATTAACGTAGCAACTCACCAAGTTATACTGATTATAGAAGGTGTTCAAAATACCCTTCATTTTGTTGAATGCATAAACGTGCTCTTCTGAGCCAGTTTTGCAAAATACTTTAATAAATATTTGTTTCATAGTTTCGTATTTTTTTCACTGAATCACTAATGCGTCGACGTAATTGCTCCACAGTATCGATGTTCACATTGACGGCATATACGATATCTTTTAAAGCACCCCACAGAAAGAAGTCTATTGGATTGAGATCGCGTGAGCGTGCTGGCCACGGCACTGGTCCTCCTCTACCTATCCATCGTTGATCAAACTCCCGATTTAAATGCTGTCGTAGGCGTACAGCGTAATAGGAAGGAGCGCCGTCAAGTAAAATCCTCATGTGGCGACGAACCTGAAGAGGAAAGTCATCCAGCAAATCTTCCAAATCATTTTGTAAAAAGTTTATATAGCCTGCAACATCCAAACGATGTTGTAAATAAACTGGTCCTAACAATCTATTACCTATCATTCCAGCACAAACATTAACAGAATATTGATGTTGGAAATGAGCCTGCCTTGTTACATCTGGATTTTCAATAGACCAATAATGGGTGTTATGTCTATTAAATACAGCATTTCTTGTAAAAATGATTCGTCCGTACATAAAATATTATGTGCAAAAATAGGATTAATGTCGTTTTAATTCACCAACCATTCACAAAACTGAACTCTTTGCGGATGGTCTCCAGGTTGTGAGCACTGCACACGGTGATAATGTAGCGGATGCAGTTTTTCGTCGTTCAATATTCTCCACACTGTTGGTTGAGAAATATCAGTAATCGCAGCAATCTGAAGTGTACTAGGATTGGGTTGGTTCGCAACCAAATCTAATACTTCGTCTTCGACGTTTTCGGCGTAATGAGGTCGAACTGTACCGCCTCCCAATCGACGACGTGGACGCACATTACCCGTTTCTCTACCACGTTGCACCGTGTATTTAAACATTTAAATATTTGGAAGCCGTCGTCGAGGATAACGTACTCTGTACAGCTCGCGTGCGGCTGCAGAATTTTGCTCGGCTTTACCATACGTTAAAACAATATCCACTAACTCCACATTAGTAAAGTCATTCATAGTTATAAATTAAGAAATATGCTGAAATTATTGAATATTAGTTATGAGATTTACAAAGCTAGGTATTGACTTTAATAACGTTTGTTGTAGAAAACTGCTTCTAACAGACTAAAAACATAATTCATTGTGCAGGAGCATTTAAATCGTTGTACCATAATGCGTAGAATAATATTACACCCTTTGTTACTAAAACTAACCAATATCGTAAATTTCTTGAAAAATGACTTTTATGTTTTATGTAAGCTTGTTTAAAATAGGGATTACGATTTAAAGTTTATAACCCCAGTGCAATGCAGTTATTCTTTAATTATAGGCCGTTCAATGCCATCAACCCTTTCAATGTTTACCGAGCGTAGCCTAAGGTCATCAGTCACTTAGGATTTCGCACTATTTGCAGAAATCCTACTCTATGGCCCCTATTATTACCATCAATTAACGGATGCCTTTACAGTTGAGAAAACCCTAAATCACAACTTCGTACGATACAATAAACTACTGATAGAAACTATGGTGTGTCGCCTCCCTACAATACATTTACATGTACACTCTTTCTTAAAAATATCAGTTCAAATTTTGAGTTTTTAGTTTTAAAGAAAAAATTTTTTGCGTAAATATGAATCTACGTCCCTTTCTTTAGCATCAGTTAAAGTATTTCTATGAAGTTGTGAATCACCCCGTATATAACTTTTATTTTTGTTTTAACATATCTAGAAAAAATTTCTAACAACCAACACGTCAATACTGTTCGTATAGATCAGCATGCAATAGAGCTACAAAAATCTATTCTAAGAATTTCGTATTACACAATGCGATCGGCATCAGCTTCAACAACAGTTATATCAATCACATAACGGATTAATCTGCTGTACGCATGTATAGTCAAGAGAGTCTCTAAGAAGTAGTCGAAGTTACCATTGCTTTGAAATGCTTTAGGTTTAGGTTTAGGTGGCAAAATATTATAAGCATATACTAAAATTCACAAGACAAAAATGTAGCAAAGTAGATATTATTCTAGGAATTGATTTTAACTAAGTCTAATATGAATATGCTTATTTCTACGCCTGAAGGTTAGTTCGCACAGGACACAAGTCTGCGACACAAAATCATTGTTTAAGAGGAATGACAAAAATAACTGTAAAACGATACAGTCAACATCTGTATAATATTGTATTGTTAAGAAAGTTGAAAATTGGTATACGACAGCAACACAATTTTGCTCATATACGACTTAAAATTGAGGGGGGAAATTTTGTGTTACATCATAACATGCAAAGCGTTTGCGTTATTTCAGATATGAACCAGATAGGAAAGAAACAAAAAAATTAAACGAGCAATAAATGCAGATGTACCTTGTATATTTATATTTTGCGAATAGTGAATGTTGGTTAAGCATGATAGTTCAATTCTTTTTGTTTTTGTTAGGAAATTCAGGCAATAAACTTAAACCACAAAATCGGAAGCTATATTTTTACAATGTATAGTTGAACGTAGCTCAGGTCAATGACTTATTTAAAAACTGCTAAATGAAAACACATTTCGATATTGCGTTTTACGAATCGAAATTCAAAGACGCTAATATGTGTAATTACTATAGATAGTTTAGGGCAGACATACAAATTGCAACAGTAAATTTTAATAACGTTATCTTCTTTTAAAAAAAAAGCCTTTGCAATCATAAATGATAAACAACTGTAGGATTATTGTGTATATTAATTTTTTATATAATTACCGCGTATTAAGGAAAGCTTTTTATATTCTTAATTACAAATAATTAGATTTGAAATTAGAGAGGAAAAATGTAGCTAAAGTTTAAATTGTAACTAGATATGATAAAAGTAATTTTGTTACAATATAATTGAATCACCTGTACGCAGCCAATAAAATAACTGAAATTCAAGAAAATAATATTACAGACACATTAATATAAAATAGAAAGTTAAACTGTTACAATGTAATAAATGCCAAAACGTTTTATCATAGCCATAACATGTGATAGTAGTGTCGGAAAACAATGAAAACACGGGTTTCTTATGCGATTAGGCCTAACCTCGATATCAATGACCGTGATACAATGGATTGCTTCTCAAAAGTATAGAAAGTGTGGAGGGGATGACATCTAGGCAGTTAAGGGAAGCTGAAATTAATTAATTGTGAGGACGTAACGAGAACAGATACAAGGGCAATTGGTGAGAGGAAAGCTGACGTAACATATTGTGCTATTAGGTTAACCAACAGAATTTAAACGTGAAAATATTCGCGGACCAAATCGACAACAGCTGTACAAACAAAGAAGGGATTTGGGCGAACAAGTTCCAATCTAACGTAGTTGGAAATTAGTTACCCGTCGCAGAGCGTATTCAAACCTGTATCAGTGCAGATCTCTAAACGAATAGATACGATCTTTAAGCTTCAAGCTCTATTAACTATATATGTTTATATGTTTTAGAGGCGTGTTTGTTTTCTTTGTTTAGAGTATGTGTTAGATTGGAATGTGTAAAGAACTCCACTCCACAAAGAGGCCGAGATAATCAGAATTTCCTAGGAAATCTAGTCTTCCCGAGGATCACATCCTAGACGAGTTTAGTTGGCGCCTCTTAATGAAGACAGTACTAAACTGTACAACGAATGTCTAAGACAAACAAAGTTTCAAAACTGCTGGAAGCAAGCAGACGTTATCATTTTTTATAAAAACCGAAAAAAAGACCCGAAAAATCATTGTTCGTACCGCCCCATCTGCCTTCTATACTCGCTCGGAAAAACTTGCGCGCGACTACTGTGCACGAGAATGCAAGAACACCGGAAGACGAAAGGCATGCACCCGGCGCAGTACGGATTTAGACAAGGACGATCAACCGAAGACGCCGTAGACAAAGCCATAAACTCTGCAACCACTTTAAATAAAAATACGTGGCCCTAAACATGATAGACATAGAAGGAGCCTTCAACAACCTATGGTGGCCAACACTGTTCCATAGGCTAATCGAAATTCAATGTCCAAAACAACAACATTATACCTTCAGAAACTATTGCCAAGATAGGTTTGTAACACTGTCTGGTACTGAAAACATCACACAAAATTAATCACCAAAAGATGCCAACAGTGGTCAGTTTGCGATCTCATGTTTTGGGACATTGCGACTGACGAGCTTTTGGAGCAGTTGGAAACCGCAAATGTGGTGAGGTCCGCAGTAGCTAATTAGGACGACATCTTGTTGGTGGTGGAATTAGGTTCCAGAAATGAACTACAGCACAATGCAAACATCGCATTTAACAAAGCCCTAGAATGGTGCAACGCAAATAAAATGACAATAGCACATGACAAAACAACTTATATGATAGTTAAAGGTTCTCTAGAAAGAGACCCTATCATTAAACTGAACAGAGACAGAATACGAAGAACACGGGAGGTCAAATATCTAGGGCTAACCCTTGATGAAAAACTGAATTACAAAAAACACATTGCCACAGTGACTGCAGGTGCCAGTAAAGCTATGCAATGCATAGCAACTCTTGCACAACGAACGTACAGTATCCCCTTAAACTGTGTAAGATTATACTAATCCAGCGTACTTGCAGCAATAATAAGCGATGCAGCGGGCGCCATGGCAACCAGATTACATCTAGTAAAAACCAAACAAAAAGTCAACAGTGCCCAAAAGGGGGCGCTAATAAAACTTACTGGAGCATACCGGACCATAACACACGACGCCCTCTATGTAATATTAGAAGTCCTCCCTCTTGATTTGTATATCAGGAAGAGAGCGGCGACATACTGGTTAAAAAACAACCAACCAGAAAAAGTCCGAGGAATCCTAAAACTAACATCAGAAATTCGGATTAAAAAGGACATTCAAGACACAATACTAACCGAGTGGCAAGATAGATGGAACCACAGCACAAATGGGAAAAGGGTACACGCACTAGTCCCAAACATCCGAGCCAGGCTAAACTGTCACCACTTGGTCCCCATACAAGAGCTCATTCACTTTCTCACGGGGCATGGTCCTTATCCAACCTACAAGAACCGCTTCGATTTGCAAAACAACAACAACTGCACATGTGGTGAGGTAGGAACACCGGAACATCTGGTGTTCAACTGCACCGAACTGCAACAAGATCTAGGAATAGACAGGACAATCCTACGGGGCATACCCTTCTCGGACATGCTCTTGAACGAAAACATATTTCCTTACCTAAACAGAATCACTCATCAAACTACCACTATACTTCACCAAAGGTACACAAACGGACTCTGACAGGACACACACAAACGCCATAGAAACCCCACACATTACAAATGCCACAAACACAGATCGCACGAAACACAGAGGTTTGACTTAACGCATCGAATGTGCAATACAAAAGCACAGTCCACCCAACACACATGGGAACCGACAACAAACAAACGGCATTCTCCCAAGGACATACCAGGAACCACGTGTTTCCTAAAGATCTACCAGAAGGCTCGTGAATCCTGACAACCGGGAGTGATACCAGTGAAAACAAAGTGAAAATAGTGAAAACGGCAAAAGTGCGGCAAACGTACCTCAAACACAAGTCTCCCCCAGAACACTTAATAGCTTTAGAATACTAACATTAGTAGGATAAGGACTCAAAACTAACCATTTAACCAAAAAATACAACTAACTAAAATAAACAGAAGAAAATACAAACCATATTTGTAATTGCTTTAAGAAATCTAACACTAGCTTCAGTAGCATAATGTTCATATTTCCAATGTTGTGGCGCAACTAGAAATTACTACTGGGGAAATATTCTGGCGACATAATTACAACACATTAGCAAGACAATATACACACATACACGCACACGCTTACACACACGCACAAGCACACACACACACACACACACACACACACACACACACAGAACAAAGACTGCACGTGGCCTCCCAGGTTTCCGGCTGCCGACGGCCAGGACAGGTACAAGAATGCGTACTTCTCGGTTTCTAATTTCCAGCTACCGGCGGTTAGAAATCGGTAGAGGGAAACAGTCACAAGGACCTCACCACAGACATACGCACACGCACATACATAAAAACACAAACACACACACCATTATAGCACACCGGCACGACAAAACACACACACATACACACACCAAAACAGGCGCATACAAGCACGTACACGTACCCGCACGCACACGCACATGCATACACACACACACACACACATGTACATACACACCAGGGACTGTACGTGGTCCCCCTGGTTTCCGGCTGCCGACGACCAGGACACGTACAGGAATGCGAACCTTTAAGTTTCTGATTTCCGGCTGCCGACGGTTAGAAACTGGAAGGAAAGCAGTCCCGAGGACATTACCACAGACAGAAATACACACACTCACGCACCCACACGCGCGTGCAGACACATACACACACACACACACACAAACAAGAGCATTTTCAAACGCAAATAATATAAGACTGGCCAATATAAGTTAAGGTAGCAAATAATCCGTTAGATTTCTAAGGAGTAACAAGTTTGCTGTAACTTTTAGGTAGCAGACTAATCGTAACGTTAGAATAAATAAATAAAAAAATAATAAAAGTACCAATGCAGTACAAGTGTTTATGGCACCGTCGTTTATTAATTATACTTATACCCATTTACATTTAGCAATTTATTAAATTGATTATACAGGCATCCAATCCTGCACCATAGTAGTTCATGTGTCACAGCAAATCATTTTACAATGCGCACAATAACAAATATAAAGTCCACTATTTTGGAAAAGTATTCAAAGTGATATTAAAGGTATTTTAAGAAAGAATATTTTAGGTCGCATTTCGAATCTAGTAGGTAAAGCAAAATAGTTTTATATTATATTGAATTGAACCCTAAGGTTAAGCTAAACTGAACAAATGACTACAACTGTAAATTTTATTTGTATAGAAAATAAAAATCAAAGCATCGGAGAATAATTATTTGTTTTTCTAATGATACGTATATAAGGGGTACGGGCTTAATTCTTATTTAGTAGTTAAATTAAAAAACAACTCCAGTAATGGCGTGTTGTGTCACATTTGCAAAAGAAAGTTTAATACTATGAGAGGACTCAATATGTTCGTTGGACCAAAACACGAGAATGAAGATAATTCTCTATAAAAATGTATTCTCTGCACGGAACAATTAGGGAACATTTAATTTAACAGAAACAGTCTACTCGTGTTTTTAAAAGAAACCTCAAAGGCGCCAGATTTTCAGCAGCCACAAAATTGTATAGAAAAATGACGAAGATTCATAGTTGACCCTGTTGACTTTCGCATTCTCCTCCCGCTGTATTCCAAAAAATCTACCGCAAAGAGTACTCTGATCCGTCTTTTCAACCAAAATATAAATCAAAACACTAATAATTACACTACCCTTAAAAAACGCACCACCTATCTTACCGAAAGAGTATCTTAAAAAGTAGCGGTAGCAGATATTAGCAGAACCCTAAAAGTTGCGTCAGCATCAGACATTTTGACACCAGCTATTATAGAAATTTACAACAAATTGTTGAAAAAACTCCCAGCTCATTCGTCACTTTTGATTCTTCTTAAACCTCATTCAAACTATCACTGCCACTATGCGCAGACGAGCAATTTTGAGATGCAATTTGAAGCTTCCACAATGAACCGAGTTTGGCAAATGATGGGCTACGCCCCCAGGATTTAAGAAAGCTCATCTCTGAAGGGAATGGAGAAGCTTTGGTCACTCTAACCAACTTCTGCAGCTTTGTGCTTGTTGGAAAGGTATTCCCTAAAATCACATCTGTTTTCTACGGCGCTGTTTTGCGCACTAAACAAAAAAAAATGGAGAATTACGCCTCATCGCAGTTGGAAACACTCTGCGGCGATTAGTGGCCAAGCTGGTCTGTTTTTCCTAACGCGTCCCGCTTGGAGAGTACTTATGACCTTCTCAATTAGGGTTTGCACACCAAGCAGGTGTGTGAATCAATCATTTACACAGCTAAATCTTTCTCGACAGCCAACACTGTATTAGGAAATGTGAGGGCAAAAATTAATTTGACAATGCTTTTAACACGGTAAACAGAGACACGATGCTAAAGTGCGTTCCCCTCCTTTGGCAAGCATACTCGGCAACGTCATTTCTCTCGGATTAGATATTACCTTCTCAATCTGGGTGCCAAGAAAGAGATCCAGCAGGGCCGCTTCTCTTCTGCCCTTTAATCCATCTTATAATCGAGAAATTTTCCTCTCAGCTGGTCATGTTTTATCTGGATGCTGGGACAATTGCAGAAAATCCAGAGGAAGTTCTGAAGGATTTATCGCAAATCGTCATTCATTGCACTGATATTGAGCAGTCTCTTAATCCATCCAAATTCGAGCTTTATTGTGCAAAACTCTTAAATCCGGAGATTACCGAAAGATTTAAGAAGATATCACCAGGAATTAAGATTCTATCGAAACTGACACTACTTGGGGCAACTATTACCAATGGAGCTTCTAAAGAAGTTTTGGACAAAGAAGAAGAAGAACTATCATTTATTTTCGATCGCAAGAGCTAAAAATATATCACATTTCTTATTTATCGTTATGTCATTGCTTCGGAGTCTTAAAATTATGTACCTATTAAGAACCTTTTCCATGTGACACGATAGGAACCTTCTTCGTTCAGTAAAATTCAAAATAATATAAATTCTTGAACAACTGCTCGATTGTCAGTTAGATTCAGCTCAGTATACCAATGCTAACCTTCCAATTAGACTCAGCGGAATTGGAACAAAAAATATTTAGGATTAATGTCCTCCGATATACTTTTCTTCAGTTTACGGAATTTCAGAGATTGTCAAACTAAGATTTCGCAATGTCAGTTTAGAATCAGTTAAACTCGGAATCAATTAGTTCCTCCTCCTGCTTCATTAGATTAACGCTTTTGGAACAACGTTAAAACTATGCCGTACAGTACACAAAAAAAGGTATTGTAAAATGTACTACAAGTGTGGTATGACTTATCAACATACACTATAGTAAATTTTCGGCTAAAGGTTTAGTAAAATTTTCGATATTGTAAGTGGTAGCATTTTATATATTAACATTGTAATATCTAAATATTTTTCTAGTTACTATTACAATTTCAATAATTAAAATTTTATAGAGATTGTAATAATTATCAAAATTATATTAAAATGCACTACGCAAGTAGTTACAATTTATATTTTAAATTGCAATTATTACAATATTAAATTGTAATCATTAACATATGTTACAAATTGATACTAAAATAGTGAATTTTGCTAGCACGTGTTAGACATAAATTTATACGAAAAATTAGCAACACCGACTGTTCCATTTATAATTGTACATAATTTACCGCTTGCTTTATTTTAAACATTTAGAATTTTTTTATTATTTACCTTCGCCCGGTATACTCAAATGTCATTGTATATACCGGGAAATTAATTCAAACACCGCGCCTGTGTATTGTAAGTGCCGCGATATCGATAAACTATGTTGTGTCTTTTCGCATGTGCAAGAACTGTCTTATCACCTGGTATGGAGAGGACGAAGAGAGACTCCTGTCGCTTTCCATTTTGAACGGCCATTATAAAAGAAATGAGCTACGCTTCGTTATATTTACAATGGTAAGTGCTTTGAAGTAATTATTATTTATTATGATTACTTGCCTATATAATGTCCACTTTTCTCTACCACTTAGTTATCAAAATACCGCCGCCATAATTAACATTGATCACTTCTCACCGGATGTGAATATTCGTACAAATTTTAAATGATAATAAATTCATATATCATACCGCTTATCAAAGCATTGTACATGCCTTTGTATTTATTTTCTATATTCTATTCTATAGTGTAGTGGGGCACTAAATTTGAAGATATGGTAAACTTCTTTTTTGGAATTTTACTGCATTAGTGAATATTTTCGAATCGTTGGAATTTGGAATTACTGGTTTTTAACTAATTTTTTGTTATTCAGGTGAAGAATACGACGCATAGTATTAATTATTGCAAATTTAATAACCTCCTTTCTTTGGTTTGAGTTGTTTACTAGCCTTTCTTGATATCTGGTTTGGTACCAGAATTTTGTACGAGGCTTACATATTCATTATCGCCGCATGTGAATGTAATTTCATCACCGCAGTATCGGTTTCATTTCGTCTGTCCGTTTGTATTTGCTTAATTATAATTATGGCAGAGAAATTAAAACGTAGTTATTTCTTACGTAATATTTCCATTAACTCTCTCCATGGAATGTATGAAATCGCTCAGAAACCTGCAGCTGAACCTACGTTTTTATATTTGTTCTGCGTGCAATATCAATCTCTTGAAACAGTACGAGAAAGTTTCTTCGCCAGCATAATTTCATAGTCGTTGTAATTGCTTCTGCAGATGACGCCCATGAACAATTTGAAAAGAAAGACGATGTTCGAAAGCGCTTTGATAATAATTTCTTTCTAATAAAAGCGCTCTATTTCAATTTGTTTCCTAGTCGACCTTCTTCGTCTCGGGCTACTGTGTCCGCTCCGCTAGATACTTTTAAGTCAAAATTGTCCCTTCCGCCGCTGACCCTCCCTACTTTGATGAAGAAGGTTGTTTGTTTAAAAGCTTTATTGACCGTTTTAATAGTTTAGTTCGCTTTAATAATAATCTGTCAAACGTGGACAAATTTCCTATCTTCAATCAATAATAAAAGGTTCCGCACCATTAACCATTACGAAGATTGACCTTACAGAGGCCAATTACACCCTTGTCTACAATAAACTTCGCAAAAAATATCGTAATATTCGCCAAATTACCTCTGCTTTATGGAACAATATTGATAAATTTCCCAAATTGAATTCCAATAACCCCAACGGTTTGCAAAAACTAGTTCATACCTTTGCCGACAATTTACAAGCGCTTAAGAAATTTGATTTGCTTATAGAGCAATGGGATTTTATTCTTGTGTAAATGATCTTAAATCACCTTGATGTACATACTGCCAGTAGTTTTGAATTGCATCAAGATCCTACCGCTATCCCATCCCATAAAGAGTTAATTGCTTATCTGGAAAAAAATTGTAAGTCTTTATCGAATTTGTCGGTAAATTATAAAACCGATTAAAACAAAGTCGATTTGGGTAGCATGTCTTCCTTTATTTCGCCAAATAGTGTGAAACGTTTAGGTTTTCGTACTACTCCACATTCCCTTGCCCTTACGGGTTTAGGATCCTTGTGTTCTGCAGCTCTGCATGGCGCTGTGACCGTCTCGATCAAACCAATGGGTGCTTCTTCACCGATTATTAATTTCCAAGCTGTAGTACTTCCCAAAATTTGTGAAAATTTATCTATTTCTAATATTTCTCCAGAACATTTCAGTCATCTGGCTAACCTCAAGCTAGCTGATCCGCCCTTTGCTCAATCTGGGTCGAGAGTTGTAGCGTTCAACCGGTTGCTATTAATACTATTTTTGGATAACTTTTAATGGGAAGCATATTTTCCTCGCCCGTTTCTCAAGTAACTAGCTTGTTTTGCATGACAGATTCTACTTCTCTATCAAAAGATATTGTAGCTAAA
The DNA here is from genome assembly GCA_036346225.1 of Platerodrilus igneus. NCBI lineage: Eukaryota > Metazoa > Arthropoda > Insecta > Coleoptera > Lycidae > Platerodrilus > Platerodrilus igneus. The sequence goes on from JARFIW010001344.1 coordinate 1,056,982, forward strand.
TTCTGGGAAGTTGAAGCTGTCCCCGCCGCTCAACCTTTCACGCCTAAAAAAACTCTAGTTGAAAAACATTTTGTTGATACGTTTCGCCGCACTGAACAAGGTCGATATATCGTCTCACAGCCGTTTAGAGATCAAGACCCATTTTTTCCAGGTAGTCGTGATCTTGCCTTGCAACGATTTGTTTTTTTAGAAAATCGTCCACTTAAGCAACCTCGTGTTTACGAACAGTACGTTTCGATTATGCTTGCGTATCCGGATTCTCAACATATCTAATCTGTTGTTAGTTAGTCTTATCCGGACCTTTCTTATTACATGCCGCAACATTGCGTTGTAAAACCAGAAAGCATAGGTACGAAGTTACGAGTTGTTTTTAATACCTCCGTTAAAACTCTGTCTCGATCGTCCTTAAACGATCACTTGTTTGTTGGGCCGAAGCTGTAACAAGACATTACCGCAATTTTGTTGCAATTTCGTCTACATTATTAAGTTGTTACTGCCGATATTCGTCAGATGTACTGCCAAATTGTTAATCCCGCTCAGTGTGATTATCAACGAATTGTTTGTCTCTTCTTCCCTGAAGAGTCCGTTCAGTTACTTATGGAATCAATTGTGCTCCTTTTCTTGCCATACACACGCTTCTGCAGTTGGCCGTAAACGAAGGGAATTCTTATCCGTTAAGCGGTTTCGCTCTTTGCTACTATACTTACATTGATGATATCGCTACTGGTGAAGATTCTATTGAATCAACCCTCGCTCTACGTAAGCAACTAATTGCTCTTTTAAAACTTGGTGGTTTCGAACTTCATAAATGGTCGAGTAACCATCCCGAATTATTAAAAGATCTTTTCATTACGCAGCAATTTGCGCAACCTCGCTCCTTTGATGATCCTGACGTTCAACCCCTAAAAGTTTTAGGTCTTCAGTGGAACCCCACATCAGATAATTTTTATTTTCTACTTCAGCCACTAAGTACCTCCTATTCTAAGTGCAACTTACTTTCCAACTTAGACCGTATTTTCGACCCTAGGGGACTTTTATCCCGCCCTTTACTTTCCTGGTAGAACACTTAATTCAACGTTTATGGTCGTTAAAATTAGAATGGGATGCTGCCTACCCCCCTACCCCCAACTTCCTCCGTTTGTGAGAGAGATACTTGCATGAGTTGCCAATTCTTTCGGATTTCGCTTTACACCGCTTGCTAATCGCGCCATAGTTTACTACGTGCGAAGTACATTGCTTTGCTGACGCATCCGAACGTGGCTACTGCGCTGTAGTTTATTTTTGCCTTTTTACCCCTTTCGCCGTTGAGGTTCGCTTAGTGTGCGCTAAGTCTAAGGTCGCTCCCCTTCGTACAATCTCTTTGCCCCGGCTCGATTGTTGGCCGCCGCTTTGGCATCCAAATTATTAATCTTTGTCCTCAATATCTTTGATTCTAACCTTACATTTCATAAAATTTACTGTTGGTCTGACTCCATGGTAGTACTTTCGTAGATTCGTTCCCCGCCGCAGTGTTGGAAGACTTTCGTCGTCAATCGTGTTGCCTACATTCAGGAAACCAAGTCTCGCGCCTCTTGTCATCACATCCCCTCCACCAAGAATCCTGTCGATGTCGGGTCACGTGGTTTACTCCCTACCAACTTGTGCCAATGTTCTTTATAGTGGGTGGCTTCACCAACCTTGTAGAAGTCCTTCGAAAATTACAGTCCACATATTCCGCCTTCAAACGCTCATGAAGTTCTCACTGAATAACGCTCTATTGTTTTATCCGCTGTCGTAACCTCCTGTTGGATTCAATCAATTCTAGAAAATCGCTCTTCCTTTCCCTTTACTACGCGCATTGTTGCTTGGATTCTCCGTTTTTGTCATAATCTACATCACCCACTTGAAAGATACCCCGGACTTTTGTCATCTTCTGAATTGCACAACGCTTTGATCTCTTTGCTTGCGTGTACTCAACAATCTTATTTAGCTATCGAGTTTGAGGCCATTCAGTCCGGATCTACATTAAAATAGAGTTTTCACAAGTTGTCTCCTTTTATTCGTGATAGAATTTTGTGGGTCGGGAGTCACCGGGCTCACGCGCCTTTATCCTCCGACCGTATATTTCACGCTTTGTTACCTAGCAAAAGTCGCTTTACTAATCTTGATGTTATATATGTTTATTTAAAATACTTCCACGCGCGTGCTCAAATGGTTCATTTTCTCGTAGTGTCAGCACTTCCGGATTATTTCTGGGAGGCAATCTATCTGTCGTATTTTGAGTCATTGTCTAACGTGCTGGAAGACCAATCCGGTCGCATTGCAGCCTCCTATGGGCAACCTGTCTTCATGTCGAATTACACAAGTCAAACCTTTTTTGTGTTCGGGAGTCAACTTTCTTGGTCCATTTTCTATTACCATGTCTCGACTATTTATTTGTATGGCTACCAAGGCGATGCGCCTTGAAGTAGTTTTCGATTTGTCAACGGACACCTTTGTAGCGGTTCTGCGCCGATTTATTGCCAGGCGTGGCCGTTGTGATCACTTCTACAGTGATTATGGTACAAATTTTGCGGATGCTCAAAAACAGTTAATTCATCTCGCCAAGCTTGCTGCTTCTAAGGACCATATTTCGTAGCATTTAATACCGTTGGCCTCACCTCATTTTAGTGTCTTGTGGGAGGCAGGAGTGAAATCGGTTAAAATCTTGATCCTGCGTACTATTATCGAGCAAGTGTTAACTTTTGAGGAATTGGCCACAGTCTTTATCCAAATTGAGGCCATCTTGATCTCACGTTTTCTCACGTCTTTAAGCAACGACCCTAAGATTTGAGGTGCCTTACGCCCGATCATTTCTTAACTTCGGCCCCTTTAATCGCCATTCCGAAACCCGCCCATTCTCACCTTCCGCTAAACCGTCTCTCCCGCTGGTAATTGCTCTAGCGAATTTAACAAAATTTTTGGTCCCGTTGGTCTAAGGAGTATTTGCACTTGCTACAACAGCGCTCTAAGTAGTACAGATCGCCTCCTCAAGTTGAGTTTGTCACCTTAGTGCTGATTAAGGCCGCTCATGTTGCCCTCCTTTGTTCGTCCCTCGGCCGTATTGTGGCTGTGCATCCTGGGACAAATGGTGTCGTTAGGGTGGCCACGCATAAAACTGTTCATGGTGAGCTGAAGCGTGCTGTGTCAAAGCTTTGTCCTTTGCCCTCAATGTAAATATAATTTTTTTTTGTTTTTGTAAATATTTTTTCTTTACTTTTTTATTCTGTCCCACTCCTTTTAATTATTTTCTTAAAATGCCTTGCATTTTGGTGGGCCGTATGTTCCGTTTATAATTGTATATAATTTACCGCTTGCCTTATTTTAAACATTTATAATTTTTTAATGATTTACCTCCGCCCGGTATATTCAAATGTCGTTGTATGTCTCATAAAATTACTTCAAACACCGCGCCTGTGTATTGTAAGTGCCGCGATATCGATAATCTATGTTGTGTCTTTTCGCATGTGCAAGAACTGTTTTATCACATGCCATGGAAAGAACGAAGAGGGTCTACTATCGCTTTCCGTTGTGAACGGCCGTAATAAAATAAATGAGCTGCGTTTCGCTATATTTACAAAGGTGAATGCTTTGAAGTAATCGTTATTTATTAACATTATTTGTCTATACAATGTCCACTTTTCTCGACCACTTAGTTATGGAAATACTGCCGCAATAATTAACACCGACTTTGAAATACTCATGTTATTATTGTTCCATTAACAAAAAGTTTATTAATAATTACTACAAAGTTTCATACACAAAATTGTAGTAAAATTACCTAATCCACTTTTTCCAGTGTAAAAACTCTCGGAATGCCACCGACGACCAATTGAAAGCGATACCTATAGTAGTAGAAAAACACGAATCCAATGCATGGTTTCACGCCCTCCCCTCAAGATTAGTAAGAACTCTTCTGTTCACCAACCATTTCAGAATTGCCATGGGACTACGATTAAGATGCAAGATTTGCCTACCTCAAACGTGCATTGGCGAAGTAGTTGATGCGTATGAATCATATGGTTTGAATTGTTCAAAGAGTTATTAACCGTTTGTCAGACATCAAGAAATTAATTCAATAATTATGCGCTCCTAACCTCAGCAAAAATTCCATGCCGTTTGGAACCAACAAGTGTGCATCAGCATCACTGAAAGCTAGCTGATGGAATGACTAATTCATTGGAAAAATGGCCAGTGTTTAGTGTGGGACGCAATGGTCTCAGACACACTAGCCCTCTCCAAATTCTATGATACTAAGGTGAGCAGGTGTAGTTGCTTAAAAAACAACAGTAACAAAAATAAAGAAGAACTTTAGAAAGACGGAGTAATATCAATATACATTTATAAATCTTACAACCGCTGCTCGCCACCATGACTTAATATTCAACACAAGTTATTTTCAGATGTTTTAATGAGAAACTCAAAGCAATGTAGCTGTAACTGCTCAACTTACACATATTTTATAAACTTTAGCAACTTTTGAATGTATTTGTATCATGTCTGTCTTGGTGACTAAAGAAATCTTCTTAAGTAGAACTTAATTTATTAATGTATTCGAGGGACTGTATCCTAAGACTAAAATTTGTCTATCCGTATTTAAAAAAACTACATCTGTAATATAATTTTGCGGCTTAGATTTAACCACATTTTTCTCTGAATTCAAGAACCCACTTGCAGAATAATCAAAACGCGGAACAGAATCAGTATGAAACTTCTAATTCAAAGTTACTCCTAACTAACATATGAAAATATGAAATTAGTTGTGGTTCTACAAATGGCGGGGTTAAAAGATCTTTTAAAAACGACACTAACGCGATTATAGCAATTTGAAGCAATAAAGCTTTGTAATAGGAAACTCAATGATTTCATTTAACACAAAATTTAATTGCGTGAAATACAATAATGCGAGTGAGTGGATGTGTATAACATAAGGGTGGGCTAAACGATCTCTGGAGCGCAACTGCCACTTTTTATTAAGAGTGTCACCCCAAGTATTGAATCCGATTGTCGAGTTGGATCAAACCGAGATCTTAGGGTGATGCTGTTTGATTCTATTTAGAATCTGAGATAGTAAACTTAGGGAAGGCGCATCATACAATATGCAACATGTAATAAACGGCGATCAAATTTTGGACGAGTAGAATTGGAGGAAATTTGTTCACGTGAAAAATCTTTCATTGCTTGTTTTATTGAAGTGCGTTGAGGCTTAAATCATAAAATATAAATTGATTTTGTATATATTTATTGATATACGTAACTGCTTCCTTTGATTTATGTCTGTTTAAAAGGGTTAATCATTTATCGTATCAACTATGAACCACAAGCGATTTATATTTTTTCTCTGATATTTATTAAGTACATGGTGATTTAACTTCGTATATACTATGTGTGAGTTTCTTTGTTAAATTGATAAATGGACGATTTGGGCGTCTTTAGAATTCGATCTGCACAAAGAAAGTAAATAGAGTTCGCGGTTGAGTGGAGACGAGTCGACGTGTTATGTCGGATGAGATCACTACACGAAGGGTTTTAAAATCGCGTCTATGACGGTTGACATCTCCGAATCAAGACCCTATCAAAATTAAACCATTAATTAAATTGAATAACGTTTACTTAAAGCTTTAGCTGTCGGATTTCCTGCCAGATGTAGCGACAGTTACAACAATGGACATCAGATGACATTTCCTTGAAACCGATTTTAAAATTGAATTCAACGCGTGCCTAACCCTCAAATTTAAAAATTGAAAATATTTCAATGCAATTTGTTTACAGCAGACTGCTTTGACAAGTGAAAACGGAATTGCATTTGCTTGTGTATGTTTTAACAATGTAACCCCATCGTACTTTCAGACAGACAGACATGCATCCCTAATGTTACTAGATCTTTGCTGGTGGAACGCCGCAACTCTAGGGGTTACACAAAATTATTGACACCTCATTTTGATTTAATGTCATTTATAACGTAGTCACCACCCCATATGGGATTTCTATGTTACGTTAAGCATGAAAGCATAACCTGATGCTTCGAAGAACGATTTAAATATAGACAACCTCAAATCAATCGATTGTCAACAAATGTAATACCGTCGATAATAGTAATCTTAACTTTGCATTAGCTAATAAAATTTGGATATTCTTAATATCCTATACTATTTATTTAGTAAAACGTGCTTAGAAGCTAATATTCTTCATGAGTGCTCCCATAACTTTTTTCAAGTATGTTTCTCAGACCTTACCCAAACTGTATATATATATATATATATATATATATATATATATATATTATATTATATATATTGCTGTGTTAATAAGGTCATTTAGGGGCACTTAGGACCAATGGTATAACGCACTTTATATAAAATACAAGAGGGCTCAGAAAACGAGACAGTTTTCTGAAGAAAACGAGAAATATGATGATTAGACTGGAAAGTAAATGACAACGCCCTGTATATAAACCATAATTATAATTAATTTAGTTAATAAAAAATATATTTTAAAAATTTATTTAAATAAACAAATTTCCAAGTCGTTAGCAACATAATTGCAAGCAGAAACGCGACACACATGGATAACGCATCATTATTAAGTCAAGGATCCCAATTAAAACAAGCAGGTTTAAAAATGCGTAAGATAGCAAACGCATATAATTTAATGCATACATTGTATTAAGTCTACGTGACTAGAAAATTAAAATCAACACCTGATTTATTAGAAACAAGCAAGGCATGGTAATTAAAATTAAAGTTCACTAAATTTATTTGAACAAACAATGGTTTACTTATCTAGAGGTATGAAAATCCAAAGGAATCAATGCTATTAACTCGAAATGGTACGTGACAAAAGCAACGCGTTTATGTTAACATACAATATAATACGATGGAATATCCGAAAACCTGGTATGAAAGTTTTATACACAACAACAAACTTTGCGCTTGTCAATAGATAGACGATGCATTCAAATATAAACGGATTTGTAAACAAATGATTTCGCCATGAAGTAAGGCATAATTTGCGTCTCTTAAAACAAAAATATTTACGTAAAGTGATTAATTGTAAAGTGTGAAATAATACCATTGTAATTATGGAAAATTAATGGGTTTGTCGTTTTATCCTTAAAAGGCGTAAGTCACTAAGAGTTGTTTTAATTTAATTTTAATATTTACCTTAAGGACTCTAAATAAATACTGAAAAACAAGTCTATATAAATACTGGAACAAGTTTAAATAATTACTGGGGAACAAGTCTAAGTAATTACTGGGGAACAAGTTTAAATAAATACTGGAAGCGATTATAAATGATTACGGGAACAAATGAGGAAATGCAACAAGCATTTACTTTAACGATGAATTGTCAGGGAGTTTAATGTAGGACACTAGCGTGATTTAAGGCTATGCTATGAGGGATGCAGACAATGCCGAAAACAGTTGGACCAGGGACTGATTCGAGCTGAAAACAACAGGTTAGTCAATCTGAATGTTTTATTATTTTATTTCGTTGTACATTGCTAAACTGAATTATTTAAAAATTAACATTGCATAGAATATTTCTAATTTAAATACTTTAAATTTTGCGATCATGATAATTTATGTGAGGGTCGGCAAGGTTTGTTTTTTTTTGAGTATACGTTGTAAATTACGTAAATATTTAAAGAGGTTGAGTCACGTTCATCGGGCTTCAGTTAATAACAATAATAGTGATTTTGCCGACTTTTTGATCATCTTAGGGAATGATAAATATTAAATATTTTATTTAATTGTTAGAAGAAAATTCTAGTTAAAGAATTCTTTAAACTTTTTATACGCTGTAAATGTTTTTGAGAACATTATAATAATTTGCGCTTAATGGTGTTTTGGTTTAAAAATTAGAACTGGAAGGAGAGGTAGAAGGTAAATTTAAATCCTTTGTTTGTCGTATTGTCGCAAGCTCCGTGCGTAATTTAAAAACTGAGTTAGCCGACGCAACTAAAATTATACATTAAAAACTAAAAATTGACAGATTAAAAATTTTTCCCTTTTAAATCACAAAAAGGGCGCATAGGGGTATTGCTACAGTATCACAACAATATTAAAACCGTGAAGCATAAAAATTCATTCGTTTCATTAAAAAGAAGAGATTTCAATTATTTACAAGACGCCTTCTATAAACAGAAGCAGTATTAAAATGCTCTACGTGTAATTTAATTATTCCGAGTAAAGAAACAAATAGAAATTACATGCAAAATTTATATTTATTAACTCAATTTTAAGTAACCGGTATTAAACAAAATGTACAGATAATAATTAATATTTGATTAGGAGTCACTAAAAATTAAAGGGTATTATTTTAATTGGAGTTAATTGGACCATTAGTAACATATAATATGTATAAAAGCTAGTAAAAACCCAATAATATTCAGATCGTAAAAGTATTATGTTTGAACACCTGCGTATTTTTAAATGTTTTATGTTCTGCGTAAAATTTGCAGATAACAAATGGTTACAGAGAATGTTGGAAATACCGTTGCTTAATATTTACGGGAAATGCTAATAAGGTGGGTTATTTCACAAGTCCACATGGATTGAAAATAACCGATACTAAAGAATATAGATTTGTACCACTCGGAACAGGGTAAATAGAGACAGATAATATGCGCAAGACAGAGACACATATAGTAAAAGGCGTGAGTGGAGCAACGTCACTGGGTTGCGATTGGTTGAAATTAAATGGCAAACTTGAGAGACGTTGCGAGCCGTGTCGAAATTTCTGAGATTTAACTGGTGCGAGTGCAAATTTAATAAGAACCGACGCACAGGCGGGCGAGATGGGAACATAGTATACGAAATTCTAGAAACTGGGCGTTTTGAGGACAAAACCGACAGACAGGCTAACCACTATATATACCCAGGTTGATATGAGTTTCTCTCTCTTAGATTTTTCGATTTGATACAATGCGTTAAACTGTGCTTTTTAGTTTTCCGATTTTGATAGAATAATTTAAACAGTTTGCTCGTATATTTTGGTGATTTAAAACAGTTTGTTCTTTACGTACTACAATGAATGTAATTTAGTGCACTTAGAAAAGAAGATACAAGGTAATAAAGTCTAGTATCACTGTACCAATTAGTCAAATTTGCAACGACAAATGAATACACAAAAGTAGGCAGTTTTGGCGTATATTTGTGAAAGAAGTATGAATTTCTTTGCTATTTTTCGGGGGTGTTAATAATTAAATGATTCGTAAACGTGTCTGGATCCACAAAACAAGCTTCAGATATACACAAATGAGTTCCGGAAAAGTACTGAAACAACTTTAGATGAATGGTGGTGTAGAAAATTTTAAAGGCGACCAGTAATCCGAGGACATAAACATAACCCAGTTGGATTGGTGTGATTAACAGAGGACGATGTACATTGACGCCACGAGTGCATTAACCTTCAGGTAACTTATGCTTTGTTGTTCGATTTTTGATGTTTTGGTGTGTGTTGAATAACTGTATAATTGATTTACTTAAAATGGACAGTAGGGAAATTGTACTAACAACAAATTTTTAATTTTAAGGTGAAATTCTCTTGTTTAAGTAGAAAGGGGTATTTAGTATTTATGTTCTGGATTATGATGAAAATTTGGGTATGTCTTTGAGCTCAATTAGACGAACCTGGTTAATTAACGTAAAGGGGTGGGAGATGCTCCCTTTGTACTCAGACTCAGGTCTGCATATATTGTTATATTAATTAGTAGGCATCTACAAGGACTTTAATTCTGGATGCACATTAAAATGATAATATATTTAATCTTGAAATTTTCTGATACTGAAATTTATGCTGAATTTTAATTTTGAAATTTTAATGTATTGTGAATATTGATGTAAATAGAGTTAACGTTGGTGTTTGTGATAGGAATGTGTTTGTTTTTTTTATGATTGAGGATGAAAGTTTTAACTAGGTGAGCAGCCGAGGCGGAAAAGAGTAAAGAGGCGATTAACAGAAGAAAGTCAACGGAACAGTTAATAGCTTTTTGTAGGTTTCACAGCATTCTTGACGCCCAATTCGTGAGGCTCGATTCTAATTAAAAAGGTTTCACAGCAATCTTGACGCCCAATCTGTGGGGCTCGATTCGAAAACCGTAGTTCCCGGATTTTGGTGGATTCACAGCAATATACAGGGTGTTTTTTTTAAGTGGGAGGTCACCTGTATATGGAAGACCAATGGTAGCACGAAGCTGAAAATTTGCACTAGGGGGTTTTCGAATGTGCCCTACACGTCTAAAATAGTTTCGATACGTTAGTACTTCCGGTTATACCGGAAGTCGGTATTACTATCGTTATTTTAAATAGAACACCCTGTATATTTATGCATTTTCGAATTCCTTGTCGAATTTTATGTGAACTTTTATAACACAACCATACCTCTATCTAATGCCGTTTTCGAGATATTTTGACTTTTAGTAGATTTTTGACATTTGCACGCAGTCACATAAATTGGAATAACTAGAAAGTGAACGAACTTACAAAATTGTTTTTTTTGCTATCATATTAATAATACTTGATATTATTTCTACGTGCAAAGAAAATCTGATTGCAATGTACAGGGTGCTACAAAATTCATTTTATAATTTGACTAATAAAATGTCAAATATTCCGTTTTTTTTAAATGGAACCTACCATATTTTGTTATATTAATCGATTCTATGGAAAAAAATACGTTAAGTATGTAATTACAACAAACCATTTATTGTAAGCCGTTTTTGAGTTATTTGCACTAAAAGAGAAAATGCGCTAGTTCAGTAACATAATAACATTTGCTACTATCAAGTAGCTTTTGTCCGATACATTAACAAAAGAATAATTGGTTATTTTTACGAAACGTCAAATGTAGATAATTCTAGGCAGGTTGCAATTCCTATACTGTAGTTATTTATGAGGGTTAATCGAAACTTTACAAATCAAGATTATCTCGAAATGATAATTATTTTTGGCGAATGTAATAGATTTCTTCGAAGAACTGGCGATATTTTTTATCATATATTTTGTTATATTGATCAATTCTATGGAATTAATATCTTTGTACTTAGAAAGCAGAAACTGCTTTTGCACATTTTAGTTGCCAAAAATGGCAGCGCAAGAACATTTTTTAAAAAATGTTTAAAAGCTACACAAACATGGAACAATGTATTTCATCTAACAATATTTTAGCTAAAGAAAAATAAATAAAAACATAATTGGTTGTTTATAAATGTTCTATTTGTCGGCCATTTTGATCCAAGCATTTTAAAATGCGTCTTTTAAACTCTTCATTTGTTGCCTTTTGTATTTGCTCTGCAGTTAAAGAATTTATAGCATTTAATACTCGCCTTTTGCAATCTTCCTCAGTAGTAGGAGCGTGGGAGAAGACCATATCTTTTACATACCCCCATAGAAACAAATCCAAAGGAGTAAGATCGGGTGATCGGGGTGGCCATAAGTGAGGTCCGTTATTAGCTATAAATTGGTCTTCAAACAAGGCATGTAAAAGTACTCGGTTACAACGTTTCCATTGTGCGCAGGAGCACCGTCGTGCTGGTAAAATATTTTGCGTAGTTCATTAGGTGGGAGGTTGTTTAAATATGCTAAAATTTCTCCACGCACAATTTCTAAATATCGTACCCCTGTAAAAAGTGTTCATCGAGAAGAAAAAGAATTACTAAAACAATATGTACTTTACCGTTTAAATTTTCCGGGTAAAACACTACACATACGATTCGCGAACCTCTAATAGCACAATAAACATTAAAAGACCATCTTTCCTGAAAATTTGTTATGTATGCTTGGTGAGGATTTTCTGTGGAACAATGGTGTAAATTATGTCGGTTAAACACTCCGTTTTTCGTAAACTTTGCTTCATCGCTCCAAATAATATTTTTCAAAAACTGTTCATCCTCTTGCGTTTTAAGTAATACAAATTTGCCAAACAACATGCTTCTTTCGAAATCGGTTTCCTTAAGGTGCCGAACAGGATAAAGTGACCAACTTTTAAAATTATTTGCCTTGAAAATATTGTATATGGAACTACGGCTCATTCCTATATCCTGCACATCATTATTTAGTGAAGCTCTGCTGCATAAAAATATGCCAATACATTAGTAACTCCAATTACTTCCTCCGTCACGGTGCTGGTCCTGTTCTTTGTAATAAATGATCCATTATTTGCACAGTTTTTAAGAATAGTTTTAAGAAGCTTAACATTCGGCGCTGGCTTTTCAGGAAATTTTTGATGAAAGACATCGCAAGTTCTTTGACGAATTCTGTTGCATTCGCCATAAATAATTATCATTTCGAGATAATCTTGATTTGCAAAGTTTCGATTAACCCTCATAAATAACTACAGTACAGGAATTGCAACCTGCGTAGAATTATTTACATTTGACGTTTCGTAAAAATAACCAATTATTCTTTTGTTAATGTATCGGACAAAAACTGCTTGATAGTAGCAAATGTTATTATGTTACTGAACTAGCGCATTTTCTCTTTTAGTGCAAATAACTCAAAAACGGCTTACAATAAATGGATTGAAGTAATTACATACTTAACGTATTTTTTTCCATAGAATCGATTAATATAACAAAATATGGTAGGTTCCATTTAAAAAAAACGGAATATTTGACATTCTAATAGTCAAACTATAAAATGAATTTTGTAGCACCCTGTACATTGCAATCAGATATTCTTTGCACGTAAAAATAATATCAAGTATTATTAATGTGATTGCAAAAAAACAATTTTGTAAGTTCGTTCACTTTCTAGTTATTTCAATTTATGTGACTGCGTGCAAATGTCAAAAATCTATTAAAAGTCAAAATATCTCGAAAACGGCATTAGATAGAGGTATGGTTGTGTTATAAAAGTTCACATAAAATTCGACAAGAAATTCGAAAATGCATAAATATACAGGGTGTTCTGTTTAAAATAACGATAGTAATACCGACTTCCGGTATAACCGGAAATGCTAACGTATCGAAACTATTTTAGACGTGTAGGGCACATTCGAAAACCTCCTAGTACAAATTTTCAGCTTCGTCCTACCATTGGTCTTCCATATTCAGGTGACCTCCCACTTAAAAAAAACACCCTGTATATATCTATGTATGTATATATATATATATATATATATATATATATATATATATATGTGTGTGTGTGCGTGTGTGTGTGCGTGTGCGTGTGCGTGTGCATGTGTGTGTGCAAATAAAACCACCCCAAAACCGAGGGAAATAATTTTTCTAATACATAATTTTTTATATATGCTCCCATAACTCTTTTTCAAGTGTTTCTAAGACCTTACCCAAACTGTATATATATATATATATATATATATATATATATATATATATTAAATTTTTTATTGGGTTTGAGGTCAGCTGGTAAAAAGAAAACTCTTTTATAATGCCTAAATTTTCGGATTTATTTAATCCTTGTTCACAGGCTTCTAAAAATGTTATAAACAACTAGGCTAGATTATACAAATATTAATTGCAACTTACATGATGAGTTGTTTTAAAAAATTAACATCGAAATTAATTATTAAACATAACTATTTTTAGTTTTTTACTTTAAAATGTAGGAAGGATATATAATTTGTATAAGAGGAAATGTAAAAATAAAAATTATGTCAGATTTTGAAATATTTCAAATTCTCTTTTTTAAGAGGATACCTGATACTTTTACTTAATGTATATGTTATGTTGTATGTGATAGTTGTTTGTTTGTATGTGTGTGTGTATGCCCATGCGTTAGGTTGTGTGGTTTGTATGTGTGTATGTATTTATAACGTTGAACATATTAACAAATATTACATTAGGTATGTAGCTATGTTTTAAAGTTAAGTAAATATGTGTAAATCGAGCTCAAACCACTAATAACAGTTTTTTATTTATACTATCTTTTGCATTAAAAATATGATACATTTCAAGAAATAGTCTTTTTTGTTTATCTTTCTCTCTAATTCTAAAATTTTTGGATTTTTGAAATCTATTCTATGATCTAAATTAGCTGAATGACTCGATAAAGCACAGTAATTTGGTTTAACTTTTATGTCACTTCTGTGTTGAATTTACGCTGATTTAAGGATTGACATGTTTGTCCAATATGCAGGCCATTACAATTTAAACAATTAATTTCATCATCATCATCATTTTGTTTTCGACCTTACTTAAGGTCGGTTTGGCGCAGCTCTAACTTCTTTTCTATTCTGTGCTAATCTAAAAAGCTCTACATACCCTTCACAACCTAAATTTCTAATAATTTGACTAATATAGTTTGGTCTAGGTCTTCCTATATCCTTCTATCTTTTTTCCTATCCAGCTGACTCTACATAGATATTAGCAACCTGATGGTTGTTAAAGAAATCTAACATGTTTACATGATTACCATTTATAAGGAAATGAAATATAACCTGGTTATCCCTTTCAAAAAGGAAAAGTGTTAAATTATATGTTATGGTAAGGCTTAAGCAACGAATCGCTGCCAACATGCCAGACCGCTAACTAATTGTGAGTTTGTCATGGTGACATTTAGTTAACTGATTTTTATTTTTTTGTTTTGTTTTCGAACTTACTTAAAGTCGGTTTGACGCAGCTCTAAATTCTTTTCTATTCTGAGCTAGTCTAAAAAGGTCTACATAGCCTTCACAACCTAAATCTCTAATAATTTGACTAATATAGCTTTGTCTAGGCCTTCCTACTCTATTTTTATTTGGTAGTCTATAATCTAAAACTTTACCAAATAGCCCCTCGTGTCTTAACTGGTGCCCTATCATTCTATCTCTCCTGACCTTCAATTGTTTCCACATACAGGGATCCTCACCTATCCTTCTATAAACTTCCTCGTTTGTTACTCTATCTGTCCAACTAATCTTTAACATTCTCCTATAACACCAAGTTTCAAAAGCTTCTATCTTTTTCTTATCTACTTCTTTAATTGTCCAAGTCTCACTACCGTATACTAGAACGCTCCATACGTACGACTTTAAGAAACTTTTTCTATTATCTAAACTAATACTATTAGCTATTAGTAAGTTTTTCTTTTTTAAAAACATTTTTCTAGCTTGAGCTATTCTAGCTACTATATCCCTTCTGCTACGTCCATTCTTTGTAATTATACTACCTAAATAGCAAAATTCATCTACCTCCTCTAACTCGGTATTACCTATTTTTAATTTTGGTTTAGAAGTAGGCTGTAACTCACTTGTCATTATCTTTGTCTTTACTGAATTAATTCTCATACTATAGTTACTTTGTAGTATCTCATCTAAAATATTTAAAAACTCTCCTAACTCTTTTCTAGACTCTGCTATAATGGCTATAACATCTGCAAAACGTAACATGTCTATTTTCTGTCCCTGTACACTAATACCTATCTCTTTTCTCTCTCTAGCTTAAAGCTTCCTCAATATAAACATTAAAAATCAAGGGAGACAGTATACAACCCTGTCTAACACCATTTCTAATCTTAGCTTCCTTTTCTATTTCATCAAATCTAATTACTACGCTTTGGTTTTTATATAGACTGTAAATAATTTTTCTATCCCTATGAGAGATTCTTATTTTTCGCAAAACCCTGAACATAACAATCCAATTAATCCTATCAAATGCTTTTTCTAAATCTACAAACGCGAAATGAGTCTTTTTATTTTTTTGTAACCTTTTTTCGATAATTACCCTAATCATTAGTATCGGTTCTCTAGTCCCTCTGTCTTTACGAAAACCATATTGGTCTTCGCCTAAATAATTCTCAGTCAAAGCTTCTACTCTATTTTTAATTATTATTGTTAGTATTTTGGAAGCACGAGAAGTTAAACTAACCGTTCTAAAATTCTCACACCTATCAGCTTCTGACTTTTTTGGGATTGGAATAATAATATTTTTTTCGAAATCTATTGGAACCTCACCTGTGTCATATATTACATTTACTAGTTCATATAATCTGTCTAAAGTTTTCTGACTTGCATATTTTATTAATTCTGCGGGAATATCGTCTATCCCTGGCGCTTTATTTAATTTAAGATTCCGAACAGATTATCAAATTCCTCTCTTAATATTGAGAACCCTATTTCTACATCCTCTTCCTGGTCGTACTCTAACTCATCCATATCGTCTCCCTTATATAAATCTTCTAAATATCTTTTCCATCTATCTGCTACCTCAACTTTATTTATTAGAAGCTCATTATTCTCGTCTCTAATACCATTACATTTTTTCCTATCTTCCCCAAAAAACTTTTTAACTGCCCTGTAAGCCCTGTCTGTCTTACCTACTCTCAAATCGTCTTGTATTCTCTTACAATTCTCCTCCATCCATTTATTTCTAGCTTTTCTACACTTATGTACTATCTTATTTCTAACTTTATTATATTTTTGCTTACTTTCACTATCCAATTCTCTGAAAGGTTTAAGCTTTCTTCTATTCTCTATTAAATCTAATATCTCCTTTGTTACCCACGGTTTTCTCGCTTCTATTTTTTTCTTACCTATAGTCTGTGTTGCTGTATCATGTACAGTCAGTTTTATTTCTTTCCATCTATTTTCTACATTCCCTCCTACAGCTATCTCTTTGCTCTTATTATCTAATACTTGTTTATATTCCTCTTTTACCCTACTATCATTAAGCTTATCTAGATCCCATCCTCTCTTTAGCCTTTCTCAATTTTTGAATTTTAGTTTACACTTCATTTTAAGTAAGTTATGATCGCTATCTATGTCAGCCCCTGGATAACTACGACAGTTTTTAACTTGGTTTCTAAATCTTTGTTTAACTAAAATATAATCTATTTGGTATCTAGCCCTATCACCTGGGGCTTTCCAGGTATATCTTCTCCTAACATGTTGTTCGAATAGGGTGTTTACAGTTACTAATCTATGTTCCTGGCACAACTCAACTAATCTTTCTCCTCTATCATTTCGTCTGCCATACCCAAATTTTCCTACCATTTTTCCCTCACTACCTTCTCCCACTGACGCATTAAAATCGCCCATAACTATTAAATTCTCATCTCCTTTTACTTTTCTCACTATACTATCTATGTCCTCGTATACCTTTTCTACTTCCTCATCCTCGTACTAAGTTGTTGGCATGTAAACCTGTACTAAAACAGTGTCTGTGTGTTTTGTACTCAATCTAACCATTATTATTCTATCACTAAATTGTAAGTACTCTTTAACTTTATGCCCTAATCTTTTACCTACCACTATTCCTACCCCTGCCTGTCCATTAGTTGAAGAATTTGTAATTATTCTATAATTATCTTTCCAAAAGTCATTACTATCTGGCCATCTCACCTCACTAATACCTAAAATGTCCAGCTTTTCCTTTCTCATTTCGACTAATAAATTCGTTAACTTATCTACTCTAAGTAATGACCTTACATTCCAAGTCCCTATCACTAAGTCGAACTGTTGTTTTATATTCTTACGATGACGAGCCACAAGTACCCCCTCCCGGAGATACGAATGAGGGAGTATTTTACCTCCGGACAAGAATTTTACTTGTGAGCTCTCCATCATATGTATTTCGTGTTTTAGGCCACGCACACCTGGGAAATATTGTGGTAGGCTCCCATATCTTTCCACAACGCAGTTTTTAAAGATTTTAGCAAAAAGCCGTATCCGTCACGGCCACCCCCAACAAGCTTGTAAATTATTGAGGATCGCCCGAGACCAACCGACCCTTCTCCAATATCTGTTAGCCAGCAAGGCTACTGCCCCTTGCTGCGCCTTTTAATAGCCTTTTACGATAAGCAGGTTTACTATAGTAGTATTCTTTATCCCCTACTATAGGGAAACACAATTAATTTGGTACACAATATTTTTTCGAAATAGTTCGGGTGTTTTATCTTTTAATTTTGAAAAGAGATTGTTGACTGTTAAAATATTTTTCTTTGTATACTTAAAATTATAATTTTTAAATACTTTAATTAGTTTATGAGTTAATTCATTGTCTATATTTGATATTGTTTTATATATTTCTAAATTTTTGCTGTTGTTACTACTTGTGTTATTTTTGTTTATATTACTGTTACTGTTGTTTGTGTTTTTATATTCTTCAGAGGTATATAGTAATTTTGTTATTAGAGGTGTGGGATAGTTGTTTTTTAAAATGTTTGAAAGCTTTTTTATATTTTTATTGTAGAATGTTGGATGACATATTCTTTTGATTCGATTTTTTAATCCTAAAATAAAATTTAATTTTGTTTTGAAAGGGTGATATGAATAGTAATTTAAATATCTGTTGGAATGGGTTTGTTTTTGATACCAATTTAAAATTATTTTATTTTCATCGCTTCGAATTAATAAAATGTCTAGGAAAGGTACCGATTTATTGGATTCTGTTTCTATTGTGAATTGGATATGACTATTATAGCTATTAAAAATATTAAGGGTTTCAACTATTTTATTTTCTGGGATAGCCGTTATTAAATCATCAACAAATTTCTTTAAAAATGGTTGGTTAAACGGAAGTTGTGGAATAACTCTATTTAATAATTCATCCATAACTATTTGTGCTATAATGGGACTAAGATTTGATCCCATTGGACATCCAAAAATTTGTAAATAAAATTTATTATTAAAGGAAAAACAACTGTTATCAAAAAGAAATTCAATGATTTGTAAAAAAATAGTTTTTGAAAATTTACAATTTGGGTCAATTGTATTTCAAAATTTACTGATATTGTTAATAACAAAGTCTTTAGGGATATTTGTAAAGAGTGGTACAACGTCAAAACTTACTAATACATAACTTTTAGGTTATTGAAAATTGTTTAATTGTTGCAAAAATTCAAAAGAATCTGTTATATTATGATTGTTTTTAGGGATAGATTTTGTTAGAATTTCAGAAATAAATTTTGAAAGCTTTTCAGTTGCTGCATTGTTTGTAGCAACAATGTATATATATATATATATATATATATATATATAATATATATATATATATATATATATGTATTATATATACAGGCGTGTGTGTGTGTGAGTGTGTGTGTCTGTCTGTGTGCGTGCGTGTGTGTTTGTGTGTATGTTTGTAAACAAAACCACCCCAGAACCGAAAGAAATAAATTTTCTAATACTTAATTTTCTACACCCTGTATAATATTCTAGTAGTACGATATTATTATTATGGTATTTACTAGTACATAAGTGAAACGACTGTTTGAAATTACCACAAGTTCTAAATAATTACGCAATCAGCTGAAATACGAACTCATTTCTTCTGTGAAACATCCGTACTTTGAAACACTAAGTATCATTTAAAAACAGGATTTTAATTACATACTTCTTGTCAAAATAGTATCAAATACTACTTTTAAATGATAAATAATATTCAATAATGCATTGAGTAACAAAGTACTATTTGAAAACCAATCAGTAATTTAGAAAGAACCTACTAATATTCGAGAATCTCCTAACCATAGCTTGATTTGGTAAAATAATGCTCAGATTACAAATAAACCCATAATTCTTAAATTACAGTTAATCATCTTTACAACATGAATACATACATCTGCAAAGCGCCATGACACAGGTAAGGACTATAAATCAGAAAAGATAACACATTCTAATGGCCATAAGATAGAAACAGCAATAACGAATTTGTATTTTACATACATCCTTGCAAGTCAAACCAACGAAAGAAGATAGTAAAATTCTTACGATCTCATAAATTACAATGACAGCTAATTAAGATAAAGACACCCACAATGAATAAAATTACAGTTAATTATTACATAATCCTGATGTATCATATCACCTAGAGAGGTGTCGAAATTTGAGAATCTGTGACGCATAGAAGATTTTATTATATAGAAGCCGGTAAATAAATAGGCAGATTCATTCACTAGTAGTTGGTAAAGCGTTAAGAATTTTGTTTATAAAAGCATTTCATTTACAGTTACTTATTCAATGAAGTTACCAGTTGTCTGCTCCAATAAAGGTTATAATTTAAATTTTGGTGCAAGGTCATCTATATATTTTAATATTTATTAAATGTAAAGTACTTGCCAAAACGGATGAAGTAAAGTTTCGAAGTACAAAAATTTATTTAAAATAAATGGGATCATAAACATTGGATTTCTTGATGCAGTCATGGATAACATTATTCTAAACGGAGTTAACCTTGGGATGAAGATTATAATCAAAAACCTGTTTCAACGAAGACACAAAAACCTTCCGGATTTGATATTTGAAATGCAATTATAGCTTACTTATCAATGCGGAAATATGGTTCTTTAGATAAATTCGGCGGGATTGATTTCGAATTTTTTTAATTTGGCGGCGAAATGATGTGATAATGAGTCCACGAGAGGTCATTGTACGCTAAATTATGCGAAAAAGGAAACCCCACAAAAAACGGAAGTAATTAAAATTTCCCAATATTCAAATTTCGACCTTTATAAACATAAGCATTCCATTAACACATAAAATAAAATTTCCATGTAAAATAACACTTTTTAAAGACACCGACCACATAAATGCGAAGCCTAAGTTTTAAATAGGCATTTATTTTCTGCCGTGTGTAATGAATTATTCCTGAGGGATACCATAAAGCTAGCTTTCTTTTTAAATAAAGCATAAGAGAAAATCCCTCACTAATTATGTAATTAAAATCCGTGGACATGCATTTATTTTAGACTGAAAATAAACTACATACACTTTTAACATACTAAATGAATTTCAATTAGTACCTTTTGCATAAAGTGTTTGTTCTCGTTTAATACCGTTTTATAAGCTTTTAATAAAGAATATCTTTTTTTCAAGAAGTTAACTTTGAATTAGTTCTAGAATAACTCATGTTTATTTTATTTAATAAAAAAAAAATACGTTATTGCTTTCGAGAAATGTTCTAAAACCTATTCAATAAGCAAATTAAAAGATAAACGCCCCAATTTGAAGAAGCGTTATTATCTGAAAATCGATAAAAATAGATAAGTACCATTTTAGTTGAGAGATATCAGCCCTCTTTTTAGTTCATTAACAAAGAATGAACAATTTTTACGACCACCAGAACTTTATACTAATAGCTCATTAAAATGCGAAATCAAGGTAATTATTGCATTATCTGAATGCGTGATGCTTCGAGAATATAATGGACAATGACGTTATATGTTTGTTTTAATATATAGGACGGAAATGATTTGGAACGGAGATATTGACTCTAATGTCAAGTAACATCTAAATTTGGAGTAAAGATTAATTCTTTAATTCATTTTACGACATGCAATATGTAACATAAAACTTTGATTAGTTATGAAGCATAATTGTTGATTAGAAGTCTATGAAAATTAAACGATCTTCGATATACATAATCTTGGTGCAAGATCAAAAATGCTGATTTTAATCGATTAAAAATGAATGCACTATGCAAACTGACATTTCAACATCAAGAATGTTAATAAATGGAGAGTTTAAGTGTAACCAGTAAGTATTTAATGCCGTTAATTACAATAAAAATGCGATTTTTATAAGCGCCATTTGACAATACTAACTGCAAGTATAATTTTGTTTTTTATTAACCTACTATAATATTTGTGTAAACTAAGCATAACTGAGATTTTGATTTTATAAAATTATGTTTTAAGAGGTTAATTTATTCCAGCAACATTGAGGTCAGTGCTCGAAGCATTTTGATCTTTTTCTTTTTTGTCTAGCGTCGTTGGCCAATTACACTGACAACCGAGGCAATAACAGGATAGGTAAATTATCCTAAGAATTTTAAAAATAATTTGTGTAACTTACATAGGAGGTGTTTGAACTCTGTACTTGTTAACAAGGGTTAGGTGAAGATTATTTTAATAAGTAAGCAGTTATTAAGTAAGATTTGTTGTCTAAGCTTAAGCTGTAAATAGTTTTTGTAAGCATTATTTATATCTAGAAATGTACGAAATTTTTTGGATAATGTGTATTAAAGATAGATGTTTTTGAATGCATAAAAGATTCTTCATAGATGTTTCTTGAAATTTCTGTGTCCATTTGTTTTGATAAAATGCAAAACATATTTTCTGCTGAGCTAGCCAGGCAAGGAATGCATCACGGTAAGACAGAAATTTCATATTTTCTATTGCATTCTCATTAATACAATTCGGCTGTACCCAAGTCACAGCATCTTTTGTGGCTCCCAACGTATAAGGACGGTTACAGCAATATATATGTTGAGACAATGGTCGGTTATCAAAATAAAATTCAAATTCAGCACCAAACATGGTTGTATATAATTCATTTTTGTAGCACATCAATGTTCTGAAGGTTTTGGAAGTATTCTGTATATCTTTGTTTCAATTTTGATATAAAACTAATGCACGGTAAATGGTTTTACCATTTTTATAATATTATATTTATAATGTTTTAAAATCCTTCGCCTTGATCAGCAACGGGATTTCTATTCGTTAGCAGTTTCAAAGACGCGAAAAGTTAATTTAGTACTTGATGAGGAGTGGATTTTGAATCTATGTATAATAAACGTAAAATATATCTAAGCGTAACTTTTCTTATTTGAACACCTGCAGCCAACTAGTGTAGCTTATAGAATAATTTGAGCTTGATATTGATAAAAAATAGCACGTGAACCAATTTAAAAAGTTGAAAACTCAGAATTTGTAGCGTAGTTTTGTTGTATTATGTTAGGAATAGGAGAGAATTATAAAACCAATTTCTATGCATAGTGTTGGCTAGAGATGACTGAATATTTCACAGCGTAGGGGTGGAAGTTGTAGTAACACTTTTTTACAGTAGATTCTTTCTTTTTGATGTTTTACAAATCTTGGAGATAACACGTTTTGAAAATAACCAAACATAAAATAAATTTAAAGCATCTAAATAAATATTAAATTGAAAGCTGAGAATTATTCATTATCAAAATTGTTGGAAGCATTAAATACGAAGTTTAATACCAGAATAATTCTGTATGTATAAAAGGCAATTGAAGTAAGTAATGTAAAATTTTTACATTACGAGTCTGGGGACAAAGTCTAAGTGTGGGGATAACAAATCTAAGTCTCGGACTAAGTAAATTATACAGTTTGTAGACAACAATTTTTAAATCTGGTTATAAAGTTTATATGAGACTTTAATCTCCGGAAAGAAACTTTAATTTTGGAAAACCCAATTTACAGGTGGTAAAATTGAGGGCTTGACAATTACTAGATGGAAATGAGGGCAGCATTTAAAAGCAATCATATTGTGAAAGGTAACACTTTAGATTCTATATTGGAAAGTATTGGGAACTGAAATATACATCTAATTTAAAAGACCCCTAGTTAGTTAAATTTTGAAGGTTAAGGTTAAACATTTTTTAAAAAATGTTAATTTTATAGAAATCAGATTGAGTTTTAATTAAATTAGTATTTTTGTTTAAGTTCATAAATGTAAAATAATTATAAATTTAATAAAACTGAATGAAAATTAATTATTGTTATAAAAAACGTGTACATCCTTAGGAAAATTAAAATTTAATTGGTTTTTAATAGAAACTGTGGTTTGAATGCACCAACACTACAATTTGGATGTAAGCAATTCATTGGGTAGTAAGTGTATGAATCCTATTTATATAAAGGAGGAGAAAAGTTAAAGTATCAATTGATTGAGGAATTTGTATATTCTGGAATTTATTTTTAATCATATTTTTTAGTAATGGTAATTTGTATAGTATTTTTTTAAAGATGTCTTTAACTATTTTGATCCTGAAATTGTATTTTTAAATTAATATCTGCTAGTAAAGCTGATGTATTCTAAAGTAGACGGGAAACTAAGTTACGCAAGAAATTACCGGATACTTACTGTTCAAATAGATAGGTATAATAGTAGTACGATTCATCGCGCAATTGTACATAGGGCGTGGTAATATTGCACAGATTCTACAATACAAAGAATAATAATTAGCACTATAAAATAGGTTACTTTTATTCATATGGACGTTAAGTTAAGATAAAACCAATTATTGAAACCTTGTATTGTGGCTATCGCCGGGCAAATTTCTATGTATTTTTCCTCTAACACAAGTTATGTATCCTCTAATCTATGTATGTATAACAAAATAGAAGTTATTAGGATATATTAGAAATTTTTAAAGAAATTATTAAGTCAAGTGCAACAATGTAATTCAAGGATAATTAAATAAAGGTTATTAACAGTTGCGAGAACGGATGCAATACATTGTATTTCAGACGATAGTGATACTGCAGGCGGCAGGTTACAGACGGTTAGAAATCGTGATTATTTAGAATAAAATTGTTACATTGTATAATGAATAGAATTAAGAAATAAGCAGACATAAGCTCTGCAGACAGACATTTGAGGGGCAAGGACAACATAAATACTCCGAGAGCCCCAAGACCATCAGTCAGTCAGTCATAAGTATTTCAGCTTTAACATTGTAGTTTTCTTAGGCTACTCACTCATATTAGTTCAATTATTAATTAATTTCGACTTAGAGTATTTTAAATCAGTTTGTCAAAATTCAATTGTAATTTCGAAGATTTTGGAAGAAGTTTTTAAAAAAACCGCTCCCAAGGCCCGAAACGTAACTCACGTACGTTCGGATCATACAGGTATGGTGGCCTCTATCCAGCAAATTCAGCAACGCTTGCTGACTACGTACAACATTAAAACGGGGAACAGGCAAATATTAATTGATAGAGTGAAGATAAGAATTTAAAAGTAGCTTGACTGGATTAGACGCACGGACTTATCACTTCAACTTTTATGTATTGTATTATATTTTATTGTATTATATTGTATCATATTGTATCATATTGTAGTATATTGTATTATATTGTATTATATTGTATTATATTGTATTATATTGTATTATATTGTATTATATTGTATTATATTGTATTATATTGTATTATTTATTATTTTATTATTTGTATTATATTGTATTATATTGTATTATATTGTATTATATTGTATTATATTGTATTATATTGTATTATATTTATTATATTGTATTATATTGTATTATTTGTATTATTTGTATTATATTGTATTATATTGTATTATATTGTATTATATTGTATATATTGTATTATATTGTATATATTGATTATATTTATTATATTGTATTATATTGTATTATATTGTATTATATTGTATTATATTGTATTTATTGTATTTATTGTATTATATTGTTTATATTGTTTATATTGTTATATTATTATATTGTTATATTGTATTATTTGTATTATATTGTATTATATTGTATTATATTGTATTATATTGTATTATATTGTATTATATTGTATTATATTGTATTATATTGTATTATATTGTATTATATTGTATTATATTATTATATTGTATTATATTGTATTATATTGTATTATATTGTATTATATTGTTTATATTGTATTATATTGTATTATATTGTATTATATTGTATTATATTGTTTATATTGTATTATATTGTATTATATTGTATTATATTGTATTATATTGTATTATATTGTATTATATTGTATTATATTGTATTATATTGTATTATATTGTATTATATTGTATTATA